>JAWWMW010000059.1:81051-92854 GCA_035048345.1 Echeveria elegans | reverse complement strand
TTAAAAATGTCGAACAAGCTATTAAGGATTAATATAAATATTGTGTTTCCATATTTGCCCATTTTTAATTTAAAAATTATTTAATATTGTGATTTAATCTGGGACTTAGGATTAATCAAATGAATGGACATGATCTTTTTATACTTTTTATTTTAAACAACCATTTTTATTTGATCCACTCCCATAATAATTTTCTTGTGTGAAAAATGAATAAGTACATTTTATATAAAACGGAGAGAGTATTAATCCAGCTGATGTCCCGATACTAGTACAAAAGATGTAATGGACGCACGATAAACTATTTGGTCATACAATCAGTTGCACTTATCTAGATTATTTTACGAAACAATTATACTACCATCTGTATCGAATTAAGAGTTGCACAATAACTTTGGATATTGGAATTACATATATGCTTCAAACTACAAGTCCAAAACTTATGGTTTCACGACAACGATAGAAGCCTCATATCTAGCGTGGCAAGATTTTGATAATTCGTGACAAGGTTGTTCAGATTGTGGATAATTTGTTATTTAAGGTTAACCGCTTTCAAGTAATAAATTGTGAGCAGGACAAATTGATAAATCAAATGTACAAAAGTGACTCTGACTTGAACTCTAAGCAAGTAGAATTTCAAAACATCGAATTTGAATATAGTGAAGCACAAAATTGCACCAGCAGTTGGAGAGAGGTGGCTCTAGAGTCTGGATGAGTTTTCAGCAGACTTAAAGAATCATCTGGGACGACGTGTGATTCGGTTCAATGGAATGGTTTTGGAGTTTGGTTTCATCCGCAACTATAAACAACACAAACAACAAGAGAACAAAGTTTCATGACCCGTAAACTCAAGGTGTCACCAAGTACTGGTCGACACATGTTGAGTTTATGAATCAGAGAAACGAGAGGACCCTCTGAAAACATGAATGCTATTGGCTAGTGGCTACTAGGCCCTCCAGTAAGAAATGTTTAATATGCTGGTGTGTCATGTGTGGGATCCGCCGCCCATAAAGAAAAGCTTTAAATGTCATAACCATATTCAGTAACGAGCTAACTGTCCAACCACCAAACCCTTGCCATGTATGCTGCTAATCCCTGCCCCTCCGCATTTCAGTGTTTGGAATTGCTTAGCTGAATGGACCCTGTGACACTCCATTAATCATATTTAGGTGTACAAAATAACCCTAGCTAATTGGTTAACGTGATGTTTTATTCTTGTGCAAGCAAAAGCAAATACACTACTAGGTCAATCAACATTAATTTAGATTCATTTTTGTCCATAAGATTCGTCACGCGACAATTACAGTTGCGTGCAAGGCGTAGATAGATCATAGATATCACCAGAACGACAGTAGTGAAAAAGGAATAGGGAGAAAGAATTATCTTACCATTCGAATAATCCATTTAATTATTGTTCTCCAAATAGTATGGATTTGTTTGATATCTACGCGTATGAGACCAATTCCTTTCGTGGGATGGAGGGCTGATTTGATTTCTGAAATGTGAATGCAGATTTGAGCCAGGCATTTTTGGTATGAATGTGCGGGACATGCATAGTTTAGGGTTTAGGGTTTTAGCTACTGTTCTTAGAATGAATTAGACTAATGCCTGGTACCAAACTAATCGCAACCGCGCGCTCACTTCAAATATATTTAGAATGTTCATTAGTTAGTGCCGTAGGCCGGTAAAACATAACCTATGTTGGGTGAAACACATTATATATATATAAATTATATGAATAGCCAAGTCATCACGGTAGAGTTCAGAAAATTAAATCATTAAATGATCAGGTCGACCGGCCCAGTTTGTGATTATTATTCCGTGTATAATATATTTCTTGCCATCCTAGAGTGAAAAAAAAAAAGGCATTCAGATCAGTCAATTCATTTGAACATATACATGCTCTTTGAAATCAATCCACACAATGAACCTCTTCTTGACCCAACCTTTTCGGTATAAGTAGTGTCCTTTCAGTAGCGTACACCCAGGGTCGTACAACATTACACACATCTGTATGTCCTTTCACTCACATTTGTATGCTCTCTCCGGCATCAGAGCAGAATTGTTTGTTATATGCCATTAGGTGTTTTTTAAGTAGGCCTTTCACTCATCCATGGATTTGCACCATCATACCTTGCTATGTTTCTTCCCCATCCTATATCTAATCGTTTTATTATTCAAGTATATCATTACCAAAAGAGACCAACACTGTTACATCCTTGATTATGAGTGTTACAAGCCCACCGATGACCGAAAGCTGAGCAGCGGCTTCTGTGGAGACATCATCAAACGAAACAAGAATCTCGGACTAAATGAGTACAAGTTCCTCCTCAAGGCCATTGTCAGCTCGGGCTTAGGCGAAGAGACATACGCTCCTCGAATGGTCTTCCACGGACGAGAAGAGAATCCTGCTTATCAAGATGGGCTTGACGAAATGGACGAGTTTTTCCAAGATAGCATTGGCAAGCTACTAGCTAGATCGGGTCTCAAGCCAAATGACATCGATATTCTAGTGGTGAATATTTCAATGCTTGCCACACTCCCTTCCCTTTCAGCCAGGATTATCAACCAATATAAGATGAGAGAGGATGTAAAGGTGTTTAACCTAACGGGGATGGGTTGCAGTGCTAGTTTGATATCAGTTGATGTGGTGCGTAACATTTTTAAGACGTACAAAAACAAGAATGCATTATTAGTTACATCGGAGTCGTTGAGTCCTAACTGGTATGCAGGCAACGATAAGTCTATGATCTTGTCCAATTGTTTGTTTCGCTCAGGTGGGTGCGCTATGGTCTTAACCAACAAGCAAGCATTGAAACACAAAGCAATGTTCCAGTTGAAGTGCTTGGTAAGAACACACCATGGAGCGAAAGACGAGTCCTATGAGGCCTGCATCCAGAAGGAAGACGAACTAGGCAGACCAGGGTTTTACCTAAGCAAGCATCTCCCTAAGGCAGCCACTAGGGCTTTCATCGATAATCTGCGTGAAATCAGCCCCAAAATATTACCCGTCAGGGAGCTTGTACGTTTTGCGATAGTATCATTGGTTCGAAAAATAAGCAATAACTTCAAGGGGCCGGCGAAAGTTGAGCGCAAGGCTGGGATCAACTTCAAAACAGGTGTGGATCATTTCTGTATCCACACAGGCGGGAAAGCGGTGATAGACGGTATAGGAAAGAGCCTTGATTTGAGCGAATTTGAAGTAGAGCCAGCTAGAATGACACTCCATAGATATGGTAACACATCGGCAAGTAGTCTGTGGTATGTGTTGGCTTACATGGAGGCCAAAAGGCGGCTCATGAAAGGAGATAGGGTGCTGATGATCAGCTTCGGCGCTGGTTTCAAGTGCAACAGTTGCTTATGGGAAGTGGTTAGGGACTTGAAGGACACAAGCAACAACAATGCTTGGAAGGATTGCATCGATAACTACCCACCCAAAAATCTCCAAAACCCTTTTCTGGAGAAGTATGGATGGATTAACGATATAGAAGATGAGAGCACATTAAAATTACAAGTGTAAAAATACCGTGTATTAACTTATCACCTTCTTTTCTTTCATAAACTATATTTATTAATCCACCATTCATGCAATTAGCCATGATAATGGCCTGGTGGGTTCATATTGTTGGTGACTACTTATGCAAATTATAAAATTGGTTTGTAAAAAGGATATTTACTTTTCATGTTGCTTGGGCACATTGATGAATGATGAGTTGTTCTCTCACTTAAATGTTGATCATCATACCAGCCTCACCATTAAGCGCCACACAACCTGCAACAACCATCATCACTCAATTTCATCTCCAGTAGATCTAGAAACCCGGACCACCACATATGTTGGACCTATGTGTGGCCTAAATGTATATATATATATGCATTGGCTGATGCATAGTCCTTCCCATGCATCATATTCAAGCTTTTGTTTTTCGTTTGTGTTACATTCCTTGTCGTCTGCAGTTCATTATTCAAGTTGCATCTACAACGCGGCTTGCACACTTCTTCTCTACTACTCCCACCATCTCATTTTATGATCTTTCCCATTTGGGTTTTGTATAGATTTAAAAATGAAGATATGTGAGATAAAAGTAAGTGACACGTGAATGAAAATTAAACGGATTGGAAAGAGATTGAAATGTGACTTTAAAATTATTAAAGTTAAAAATAGGAGGAACATTTTAGGGTGTCAAAAAAGAAAATGGAAAGAAGAAAAAAAACTGAGGGATTATCTTATGATGAGTGCAATAAATCAAAAGCTTAAAGGACATACTAGCTCACACCCACATTAATTCTAAGGTTGTTGTAATTCATTACGTGTATATATATAATAGATATATGCAACATTTGATTGGTAGCTACGTGGATTGATCATCAGGATATGCTTAAGCCAGCTCAATGTGTTCTAGGGTTTAAGAGACTGGAACCGAACACCAGCTGTCTGGCCACACACATGGATTATTACTTTGTCATTCTTCTGTTGATAATAATGCGCAATAATGTTAGATATAATGAATGCATCATTTTGATGCAATCAAGTGTGTGGAGGACGTTCGCAGGATCAACACTTACGAAGAAAACTTCTTTTATTTCTCTACACAACTCATTACGAAACAAAAGAGGTAATTAGGGTTTCTATAACTACATTATTTTTAATATTCTACTACATCTTCACATATGTTTTTTTAAATAAACTAAGTGGATGGCTTTATTTATATTTATTTTAAAAAATGATTTTATTATATGTTTATGAATTTTTCAAAATGGATTATTGACTATCGGTGTGTTTTTGTAAGCAAATTTTTAATGGGTGATTCTGGATAAAAAAATGACAAAATGGGGGCATGAACTATCATTAAAATTTAAATTATGGTCCGAACTATCAAAAATGACAATTAGGGTCGAGATTCAAAAAAATCGATCAATTTTTGAACGTAACTGGGATCAAATTATTTTTACAAAGATAGCTATGAAATATGCAAGAACAGAGTTATTAAACAAACGCAGTAAACAATAAAACAAAGATTGATAAAACCCAAACATGCATATTGGACAGATTTCTGATCGACGTTAGGCATACGTATAAGTTTCGGAAAACGAATGGCATTACTAAAAATTTGGTTTTGAGTCTTTTGACGGATGGTTTTATGAAAATAGTCAGAGGGAACTGGTTGTTTTGGTAATTTATCTGTAGGATAAACTCTTTTGAATAATTGAAAATCACTTGTAGGCAAAGCAAAGTCAACATTATTATTATTATTCATACTCATACATAATCATATGAGATGCTACCGTGTATACAACCTTTGCAATATCCTTATATCATCGTTCTATAGGATTTCTCACCCAGTATTAATCTACTAAGCAACATATAACCAATGCACAAAAAGTAGCAACGCAAAACTAGAGAGAGGGACATTTATTTTTTAGGCGACCACATCAACTTTTGTTGTGCAATACAGCAGCCTCTTAAACAATGACAACAAAAACCCCCCACATGATACCTCTCTAACCCTCCTCACGCACGCCACCGCCAGCCTCCTCAAACAGAAAATGGATGAAACAATATGATTTAAAATGAAGACTATATAAGAGAAGACTATATAATCAATTTAAAATGAGAGAAAATGGATGAAACAATATGATTTGTGAGAACTTTGGGTTCCTCTTAGTTCTTTATTGAATTTCTAAACTTATTAATATTTTTGGTGTGTCGTTTGAAATCTGAAGTTCTTAGTTTCTCATCACATTATCCATTGCGTTAAAGTTATGAATTGAGTCTCACATCACATGATTTCTCATCATGTAAGGTGAGGGGTTATCGAACTCGACAAACTTTTTTTTTCTTTTCAATAAGTGGGTTTCCGCCGTTTGGCGAACCAAAACTTGTTGTTGTAATTTAGGTATCGATTCATATTATGATTGCGGATTCTTATTGTATTCTTTATTTACCTTCTGAGCGCCAATTAGTACGTGGAAAGAAAAACTCCTTTTTGAAAGTAAAAAGTTAATTAAATTAAAGAAATCAAGTGATGTTCAGAAAATCTATCTTTATAAAAGAATATCTAACTAACAAATCATACATTTACCAACAACATCTAACTAACTTATACATTTACCAAGAACATCTAACTAAATTCCTATCACCTAACTAAATCATTCTAACTAAATATCTAACTAACAAATTATACATTTACCAACAACATCTAACTAAATTCATACATTTACCAACCATACATTTACCAACAACATCTAACTAAATATCTATCACCTAACTAAACCATTCCAACTAAATTAAAAAATTAAAAATTAAAATAAAATACAAAAATTTAAATTTAACAGAGAAACAATTCCCGTCCGGACGACGGGATCACCACTAATATATATATATATAGGGATCAGGTGAAAAATCTCTTAAGTGTATAAAGTATGAAGGAATTGTAATCGTAGATTGAATCACAATCAATGGCTGATATTAAAAACTAATTACCAGATGTTTAGGGATTTTAAATAGTTAAATAAAAATTTAACATTGAAAAAAGTTATAATCGTCCAAATCTATTAGTTGAGTTTGTTGCCTAATTCATTGGGTTTGATTTATTTTGTGAATATTTCAACATTATATTTCAAAGAAACAAAAAACGAGACTGACTGGTCCGTTTCATCAACCATCTGACATCACCGCTTGGCCACCGTGAAGTCGGCTAGTCGGAGACGTGGCCATGAGTCTCTCACAGCACCTCTGCGCATTCTCAACCCTAATCTGCTCCATATTCACTGCCATTCTTCAACGCACAACCCAGAATCCAATAGTCACTTATCGATACACTCACAGTGAAACACATGGTCGCAAGACAATTTTCGTAGCGCTTTCCCATCTTTATGTCCATTCAAGCATATTGCTACTTTTCAAGAGAGTTGTACACTCCCGTGATGGAAAAAATGATGTTGTCAATTTAGAAATCAAAAATTAGAATCTGCAAGTATTTGTCGTGTTTATACTGTGGACAAATCAGAAAGTAGAAATATCAAAAAGGGGACATGAAATAGTTATAATCTTGAAACATACTAAAATTTGTCAAGTCTATAGTGTGGACAGGTCGGCAATTATAAAAATTAAATAGGGGACATTTAATTTTTGGTCTCTTTGTGGTATATTTAATTCACAAATTAAACACATCATTCCGGTGACAGAACATTGCAACAATATTTAGATCAAAATGACTGTTTGATATTATATGAAATTCATGAATCAAACACATCATTCAGGTGACAGAGGATCACAACAGTATTTAGATCAAAATGACTGTTTGATATTATTTGAAACTCATGAATCAAACACGCCATTTAGGGGACAGTCATTTAACACATGTGCAAATGCACAAAAAATCAAATGGATGAGCGTGTATTGACAGAGTCCAACTCTTATAATTTAGGAAAGTGCAACGAGCGGTTGACGAGATATGATCCATACTCGAATATATGTGGAACTGAACTTCCTAAAATTGAGGAATCGGTTGACGAGATAGGAAAGATAGAATGTTACATTAAATTATTATAATATTAAGGATCTGCTTTGCCTAATTTATCCCCGAAATGATTAAAACCTATTAAAAAGTTGAATCATTGCATGATTGAAATTAATGAATTAGATTACTTTTTACTTTTTACTTTTTATTGGAAAAAACCCTTTATATATGATCCATTGCCATATATATATATATATTTTACATAAATATTCAGTTTATATGATAGTCACTCTTAATACATTTTTAAACAAATCGTGTAAAACTTAACATCTAAGCTTATTCTTCGTCCACTTTGTCAACTTCTCGAATATGTTAATCTCATAAAACAAAAATCAGATAGCGAAAATGTGACTTTTATATTCAAATAATTAAAACTACTGACTTTTATTAAAACCATTTTCATGGCGTCCTGACAGTGAAGACATATTAACAAAACCAGTTACGATAAGATACCACAAAGTCCTCTCAATTTCAAACACGGAGACAAATCCAACCGTGTTGAAAATTGAAATGTCCCATAACACAACGCGTTTACCTGACGGCTCCACACTCCTATTTAAACACACACACCACACCTTAAACATCAATAATCTTGGATTCATTTCATTCATTTCTATAAGCCACAATAACCATGACAGACAACAAGCAAGGCCACCTCAACGGTGCATTCTACGGTCCATCCATCCCACCAGCCACAACCTACAACCGTCCTCCCCGCTCCGGCCGCAACTGCCTATGCACTCTCTTCTGCCTCATCTTCAAAATCATCATTGCACTAGTCGTTATTATCGGCCTAGCCATTCTAATATTCTGGCTCATTTTCCGACCTACCAACTTAAATTTTCATGTCACAGATGCGTCATTAACAGAATTCTCCCTCGCAAACAACACACTTAAATACAATCTTGCTCTCAACCTCACCGCACGTAACCCCAACAGACGCGTCGGGGTGTACTACGACAGGATCGATGCACGGGCTTATTATGAGGATCAGAGGTTTGGTGCGATGCCAATGAATGGATTTTATCAGGGACATAAGAATACTAGTGTTTGGACCCCGGTGTTTAAAGGCCAAAACGTTTTCGTATTGAGCGGGGAAGATATGAATAACTTCATTGCTGAGAAGACAACTGGATTTTATAGTATTGATTTGAGAGTGTATTTGAAGTTGAGGTTGAGATTTGGGAAGCTTAAGACGATGACCATGAGGCCTAAGATCGCGTGCGATTTGAAGGTTCCGTTGAGCGGGAGTGGGACCGTCGGTACTGCGGTGTTCCAGACGACCAAGTGTGATTTAGAAATGTGATCTCATCCATCATTTAGTTAGGTGGACGTTATTGTTAGTGTGATCCTGATATGTTTCATCATCTGTTGCATGTAGTATGTATTTTTGTATTTTATTGAGTTTACTATAATAGATTTATTTATATATTGCATTTTTACATAGTAATAAATTCAAATTGTGTTAACATCAACAGTTTCCGCCAACGAGGGGTGGTGGTAGAGCGGTATAGCTCATGTCTCATAAACTAAAAGTCTTCAATTTAAGCCTCACACATGAATATATGATTCTTCCCACAATGGTATTGTATATGTAGTTTTTATTCTTCTCGCAATCATGAGTTGTGTAGAAGGTGTGTTGTTGTCCCGGTGTGGACTTGCGTTTCTTTCCCATGCAGGTGGAAGTGTGATGCGAGTTATTGGACTTGTATTCAAGGAAGCAAGAATACCGAGTGGTTACAAGAGTGTTCAAAGATTTTAAATATATATAGCAGAGTAGATGAGTAAAGAAGCCGTGACAATATATGCTATGATAGGACATTGATGTACAAGATGGTGTAATCTTATACGAAATATATAAAAAAAAAACATCAAAAGTTTCTCAAAACCACTCCCCAAATTAAATCACGCGGTAATAGAATATTCTTGATACAATCTTGATCTTTGGTCAAGATTGGGTCTGTTTGATCTTGCAGGAACCATGAACTTTGGAAAAATGGAAATTCCTCAGTTCAATGGAAAGACTGACTTCAAGATTCACAACACCATTTTGACAATTTAGAGTTAATTAATTTGTGTCCACTATACAATGGATGAAATATTAGCGTCCATTTAGACGCTAATGGGAATAGACGAAGAACGTTAGAATGGAGGAGGGGGTGGTGGTGGAGGAGAAGGAAGGAAGGAGGAGGAGGTGGCGGTGGTGGTGGAGTGGTGGTGGTGGTGGTGGTGGAGAAGGAGGAAGGAGGAGGTGGCGATGGTGGTGGAGGGGGTGGTGGTGGAAGAGGAGGAAGATGAGAGGTTGGATTGTATTTTTTGAATTTTTAATCTGACCCCTAAAGTTTTTAAAATTATGAAGGATGTCTAATTGAAAACGGCAAAAACATGAAGGTGTTTAAGTGTGAAAACAAAATGGAGGGGTGTCATCTGAAAAAGTGGTACAGATAGGAGTCTTTTTCTGTAATTGCCCCTGTTTATTTTGCGTTTCTGGACACCATTGGTGTTTTTGACTTGTTGAGATTTAAGTTAGGGTTTATTACCGGAAACCACCCGTAAAATACGAGTTTTTCTAATAGCCACCCGTAAAATGGGATATTTACCAATAGTCATCCATTAAAATATTTTTTTTTACCAATAACCCCCATTTAAAAATAATCACTTCAATAAACACCCACCCATTGGAAAATAATTCATAAAAAATAACAAATAAACTCAAAAATATTCAAAACTTTAGAAAATAAATATAAAAAATCCGATCATTTAGTTTCATATTTAACAAAAAAATTATACCTTAAGAATATTTTTGTATAAATTTAATTCGATATTTCACAGTTTTACTAAATTTTAGCACAAACTTAATCAAAAATATAAAAAAATGGTTTACTAGTTTTCAATTACTTGTTTAACCGTCTTTGAATTTTAACATAATTTTATAATTTTATTTGTTATTTTTTATTGAAAAAATTATTGATGGGTGTATGTTTATTGAACTGATTATTTTTATATGGGTGGATATTGGTAAAAAAATATTTTAATGAATGACTATTGGTAATATCACATTTTACGGGTGCCTATCGAAAGGATCCGTATTTTACAGATGGTTTCCGATAATTAATCCTTAATTATATACACATTCATACGCAATAAAAATGAGAACTGATCATATGAAACAGTAAATTGTTAAACTCAATATATATACATTGTTTTTCACGTGGCGAATCTTACGGTAAAGTAGCATGAGTTTACCGAGCGATCAAATATATGCATGGAAGATCTATGAAGCTTTTTGGCAAGTTTAAGAGTTTGTCTAGTTTACGACCTTTGTAAGTTTATTATTATTATAAGCATGTAATTAATCACACTACAAAAAATTGACGATTTACGTTCATAAAATGGATGCTAAAATGTTGGGCGCTAATTGAATTTAGCATTCACGTCGTCGCTAAATTGAAATTATCATAAACGTGGTCGCTAATTTTATTTATAATTTTTTTAAATATTTCGAATACATGTGATGTGAATTAGCGTTTTAGCGATCACGTGGACGCTAATTTTTGACTTAGCCTTTTATGTCAAAAATTAGCGTCCATGTGGTCGCTAATTTTTAATTTGGCGCCTTTTATGTTGAAAATTAGCATCCACGTGGTCATTAATTTTCAACTTGGCGCTTTTTATGTCGATAATTAGCGTCCACTTGGTCGTTAATTTTTAATTTGGCGTATGTCAAAAATTAGCACCCACGTGGTCGCTAATATTATTTTTTTAGTTTTTTTTAAAATTCAACATTAATTTTAAAAAAAATAAAATTAAATTGGCGACCACATGGTCACTAATTTTTAATTTTTAAAAATTAAAATTAAATTAGGGACCACGTGGTCGCTAATGTTTAAATTAATTTTCTATTTTTTTTCTCATTTTTGACCCCCTATAATGCTTTAATCAATCTTTGAGACCAACATATGAATTGTACCATTTTTAGTCAGTTTTCCAACAAATTTTGTTTCGTCTCCATCAGATCAACGACATATTATCTAGAAGCTTCTGAAGCATGAAAGGTCAAGAAGCATTAGCGAAATGCGCTATTTAACAAAAAAATGGCACAAAATTAAGATGAAAATTCATGGTCCATATTAAATCAAATTATTTTAATTTGCAATACTTTTCTATAAATATATATAACAAATGTTGTGTTTAATCAATGAGAGTAATCAAATAAAAAGGGGTGTTTAAAATAAAAAGTATAAAAAGATCATGTCCATTCATTTGATTCATCCTACGTCCCA
>JAWWMW010000059.1:40434-68035 GCA_035048345.1 Echeveria elegans | reverse complement strand
CCTCTCGCCAGAAAATTCCTGGCTTCGCCCCTGCCTCCACCACCACGAGGAGGGCTGGGGAGGGAGGAGGAGGTGGTGGTGGAAGAAGATGAGGGGTTAGATTGTATTTTTTATATTTTTAATTTGACCCTTAAAGTTTTTATAATTACGATTCAGGGGTTAATTCCGTTAATTTTGAGGATGGATCTCTAAATGAAAATGTCGAAAACGTGAAAGTCTTTAAGTGTGAAAAATAAACGAAGGGGTGTCATCTGAAAAAAGTATTACAGATAGAGTCTTTTTCTGTAATTACCCCTAATTTAAATCATATATTATAATATATATATATATATCCCTAAGTTTGGCTGAATAAATCCTTCGTGAAACGACGTCATTTTGGTTAATTTACTATTAAAACAAAGTAGTTTTAAATTACAAAGTGCAATTGGTAGCTTTGCATCTCTTTTCACAAAGTTGTCTTTTATAGACACAATGCACATGACAAATATCCATATCTCACACAAAACTCACGTCGTCTTGCTAAAAAATTTAATTGAAAAAATACATTGGGATAAAAAAACAACACAAGGGAAAAAAGCTGCAGCAACGTGAAGCTCCCCCTCATGTTTGTATGAGTGATCTGCTCATAAATTTTGTAGCTTCCATATTTCTATGCAGTTGACATGTTTTTAGAATATTGAGTTACGAAGAGCCTTTGAAAAGAGGTATGTCGAGTTCTCGTTACTACGGACATATTGTACGTTGACAATCTTGTCTTTTTTCAGTTCTTTGTATGAAAAGAACTTTGGGTTGATGCGCTTTGTCCTATTTCTTTTGATGAATGATTTCTTCATATGAGTAATGCGTGCATCCTTATCTTCATACATAGTAATTGGCTTGTTCACTAGAAGCAGACCTCTTGTCAATATGATGTGTGTTGTGTCCTGGACTTCAGTCATACAAATTTTTGACTGGCCTCGTGCAGTGCGATGAATTCACCATGATTTGATAATGTTGCAATTATTGTCTGCTTTTGTGAATGTCTAGGGATCGCAGTTCCTCCACATGTAAATACAAACTCGGTTTGTGATTTTCACTTGCATGGATTAGACAAATAGTATGCATCTGCGTAACCAACCAAATCTGGTCCTGCATTATTAAGATAGAATAATCCTAAATCAGTTGTTCCTTGAAGGTAACGAAACACATGCTTTTCGTAGGTGCGAAACTGATTCTTGCTAATAAATTAAATGAAGATGATATGTCAGGACGTGTACAGATACATTAGTGCTCAAATAACACTGAATTAATACACTTATAGGTCGAGAAATTCTTAGATTCCTTGCAAGGGTGAAACGGTTCCTTATTCACATCAAAGGATCTTTCGACCATTAGGGGTACTTAATGAACTACATTTATCCGTATTGAATCTCTATATTATCTTTCTTGTGTAGTTTGATTGATGCACAAATGTTCCACTTGGCAAGTGCTCAATCTGTAAACCGATACAACATTTAGTCTGCCCAATGTCTTTTTATTCAAACTCTATCTTCAAATATACGACTGCTTCCAAAATCTCCTCACTGGTGCTGATGATATTTGAATCGTCGACATAGACATCGATGAGTATGCATCTGATTGACGTTTTCTTAATAAAGACACATGAGCAAATATGATCATTAACATATTTCTTTTATAATAGATAATTATATTTAGTCTAATGTGTTTGATAAATACACTACTGGAGTTCCCATTTGTAAATTTCATTCAACATGTAATCAATTTTTTTATATTTCACATTTCAGATACAGGTGCCATGAAAAGGACTAGTTTTCTTCGAATTGTCTTGAATTAACCCATTTTAATATATGCTAGGTGAATGGAATTTGAGCTTCCACGTTCCCGGGCCTAAAAATGGAAACCTCGTATCATACATCAAGCCAGCCGACACTCGAAAATGCAAACCACTACATATCATCATCATATTAATCAAATCTAAATTTAACCTCAAATTGTTTAACTCACTTTCATCATTTTTCAATCCAATTAGCAATATTTATTCAACTCCTCGTTACATCGATATTCGTTAGATCGATCATCGAACGTCTCACAAAGTACTAAATACTACCAAATCGAAAACAATCCGACAATTAATCCAAGTTATGCAACCTTTAAGATAGCATTATTAGCTATTAGTATAACGTGTAATAAATCACTTGTTTGTTGAAATGTAAACATCTTCGTATCAAGTCCATATTTATAAATTAATAATCCCCTTGCCTAACAGGTCCACCACCCTTACGTCTAAACCCATTTTGTTTTATAAATTATGTATTCAATTCCGGGATCAAAATTGATTAAAAAATGGAACAATTTATGTACAAAATGTTGGAGTGGTTGTTAATGCAATATGTGGGAACGATGAGGGGTAGTTTTGACTTTATAAAATGTTAGGAAGAAATCATGAATTTGTAACTGAATTTGAGAGGCGGACGAAAGCACGTGCCTTTCTTTTGCAGTAAAACACGTAACGGACTCCTGTAAGGACGTCGCTTTTATCCGGAAAAAAAGAAGAAGATCAGGGCAGGGGAGATTCATTGGCGTTCGGGCAGTTATTATGTTGTGGCTCTGCCCGAATCATAATTTGAAAATTTCATGTATCAATTCACCTTTCACATTTTCAATTAAAAAAAAATCACCTTTCATATTTATTACTAGGCTATGTTCTTGTTGTCTCACCTGAATTTGAATTGAATTTAATTTAATCAAACTGAAATTCAGTTCAAAAGAACATGACCTTACTTATGATGTTACCGGAAGGAAAAAATAAACATAACAGCAATGAAGCACGAGTAACTCCACACGTCCATCTAGACACTTCAAAGCTTTTACAAAATTCTAAAAGTAATAAAAGAAAGTGTTCCGACACCATTGACACGACTGCCTACAATCAGAATTTCAATAAGACTTGACAATAAACGTGGTTTATAGCGAAAGAGGTAATATATTGTTGATAATATTAGATAATGACAGCTCGTCGCGCAATCAGAAAACAACGCATCAAGAAATTTTTTAAAAAGTTTGAAGATGCTAGTTTTTACCGATTTTAATTAAAAGTAAGAAACCATAATGGCAAATTGTAACATTAAGTTGCATTTAATTCCAGCCACGAGCCAAACTTGTGCTAAGTGCTAACCAAAACGATGAAACGAATGCCAATTAGTTCTTTCACAAGTATGTTCCCTGCAATTAGATAGGATGGGAAAGTTTATTGTATTTTTCACCTATGCAAGCGCAATGTCATTTAGGACCTACAAATATTAAATGAACTACTAGTTTTGCTGTTAACACATTAACTCTATGTTAGGATTGCAAAAATTGAATAAAGAAAATGAAATGGAAACTTCAAGGGAAAATAATTATCCCTTTGCAAATTTTGGTGAGAAATTTATTTAAAAAATTATAATATTTTTATTTTTCTTCAAGTAACCAAACAAAACGATATTATATTTCCACCCTCCAAACTTTCTATAGTCCATACCTGACCGTTCCGTTTGGATGCGGAAAAATGAAGAGGAAAAGAATTTTTTTAAGAAAAATGATTTTCTCATGAAAAAAGTTTATGTAGATTTGCTTGTTTTTCATATTTATCACTATAACCAAACACAAATATTTATTTTTCACTCACAAAAAACATATATTCATTTTCACTCAAAAATTTATATAATTTTTTTCCTCCACTTTTTCACGTATTCAAACGGAGCGGACATAAACAATTTATGTTTTTTAAAAGTGTGAGACTGTAAATTAGTGATAGAATGTATAGTGACATAATTTTTTAAAGTTATTTACAATTTCAATGGCACCAAAATATTTATGCAAGAAACCAACGGAATTGATAATGACGAATTTACCCTCAGGAAACTGTATGGTACGTTTTGTGTGTATTTATTTACTTGAAATAAAGATATTTTCCGTCAAACGTCCCATTCAGCTTCTCTCCGAAATGGAATCCGATGGCCGGCGCTAGCTAGTCTCTTCATCGCGGCACGGCGAATGCTGCTACGGCACAGGTACGTAACCAGATTCCATTAACTCCTACGTACATATATCCACTCGATTTCTTCACCGATCGTTTTCTAGAACGATTTTCTGTTGCTTGACTATTTGATTTTGTTGCTTTATTTACTCTTCGAGCTTCAGTTTGTTCTGCGTGTTTGGATTCCGTTTTTTTGTACGGTTTTTCAGTTTCTGTACTTGAACGAATCGTTTTTGGAGTCTCGGATCGTTTGATTCTGACTCTCCGTAGCTACTTTTGGTTTTGCTTTGTTTTCGCTTTGACTGGTTTCAGTCGTTGAATTTTTGCTAAAGAGTTTGGAAATCTGCTTGCAGAGTGAAACAGCAGAGTTCGGATTCGGTTGCTTGGAGATTTTCGGAAACGGTGAGTTGGAGAGGATGTCCGGTGAAGGAGATATGGTGCTTGATTTGAACCTGAGCGTTGGCTTGTCTGAGTCGTCTCGTAGTGGCGAATCGCAGTTTCTGACCGATGAGAAGTTTGCTGGTAGCAGCGGGATGCTGATGGATGAGTCCGGTATCTCGATCTCGTCCGTTATCAATACCGTTGAAGCTGATGACGATTCCTGCTCCACTCGCGCTATTGATATGTTTGCGTACTTCAACGCATCGACAAGCAAGGGGGATGTTAGGACTGATGTTGTGACCAAGCAGTTGTTTCCGATGATGGAGAGTGATGAAGTGGATGAGGCGGATGGAGTCATTGAAGGACACGGATCAAGAAACTGGATCGATCTATCTGGTAGCTATGACAGTGGTCTTGAGGTAATGAAGATTGTTCAACAGCCGCAGCAGCAGGTGGCCAGGAAGAGTAGGAGAGGGCCAAGGTCAAGGAGCTCGCAGTACAGAGGAGTAACTTTCTACAGGAGGACTGGGAGATGGGAATCGCATATCTGGTATGCCATTCAGTTGATTTTTTATCATAACTAGTCCAGTTAGAGTTTCAATCAATAATTGGTCAGTTGAATGGTAGTGGTTTATTATTTTACAGAACATAATTTTTGCCCATTTCTTGTTGTAGGGATTGTGGGAAACAAGTGTATCTAGGTATGTTATATCATTTGCGCTACTTATTGCGGTGTTATGTTGTCCCATTTCCTTAATTTTTAGCTTTTCTTTGATATGATCCAGGTGGATTTGATACTGCTCATGCTGCTGCTAGGTGAGTTTGTTTTCCTTTTGAGTGAACTCACCAGTTTTGGAAATGATATAAATCTGAACTAGTTTTGCACCACCCTAGAGCTTATGACCGGGCAGCCTTAAAGTTTCGCGGAGTCGATGCTGATATCAATTTCAACATCAGTGATTATGAGGAAGATATGAAACAGGTTAGCGATAGACAAGTGTTCTCTAGGAATGTTAAATGCATTTTATGACTTGTGAAATATTTGTACGTAAGTTTACTGGAGCAGCATCCTCATTCGGAGTTTCATTTTTTCTTATTCCGGCAGACGAAGAACCTTAGCAAGGAAGAATTTGTGCAAATTCTTCGCCGTCGAAGCAATGGCTTTTCTAGAGGGAGTTCTAAGTATAGAGGGGTGACTCTGCATAAATGTGGGCGTTGGGAGGCTAGAATGGGTCAGCTGCTTGGCAAAAAGTGAGAGGACAATTTATTTTTCAGTAAAGCAGATCATTTCAGAATGTAAGGTATAATGCCTAAAAGAAATGTTTATGTGGGAGTTGCCAATGCTTTTTTGCAAGCAGGTATATATATCTTGGACTATTTGACACCGAGATAGAAGCTGCAAGGTACTGCATAACCTTTTTTTGCTCTCTTGTATTTGTCGTTCCAGTCATGGTATCATGATGCAACGTTCTTTTTGTACCAGGGCTTATGATAGGGCGGCTATCAGGTGTAATGGAAAGGAAGCTCTCACCAATTTTGAGCCCAGTACATATGGAGATGAGCTATTTGTGGCTGGTAACCCAGGTAAAGAATTACTCACATGATCATCAATGTTCTGTGTTTTTCTGTCTACTGTGTTTAAATCTTTCTGATCATTTCATACTTTTGGTACGAGCTCACAGGATGTGCTTACGAACTTGATTTAAGCTTGGGTATGTCTACCTCTTCTCTTGTTAAGGACATTGAAGGCTCGGGGCCTATGCAAGCCAGAGTTGGTGCATATGGTCCTCTCAGTAACAATACATGGGTAAAACTTACATCCTTAATCATTTAAATTAGTTTCTTATCCAAGAATTTGTTTAGACTTCTGTGCTTGGACTAGGATTTACAATAATTCATTAGCTCTCTTTCTGTATACTTTCACATAGGTGTTGAATTCACCTACCCCAGATGGATTTCTCAAGGGTCCAACTGTGTCATGTGAAGTCTTTCCACCTTATACTGGAGGATATCCACAATTGTGCAATATTGAGGTAAATATAGTATTGTCCATTCTGTGTTTATCATCCAATTACGTGGCAGGGTTTGTTCATTTCTAGCGCTGATCCAAGTTATACCGTGTGATAGTTCCCAGATATTAGCTACATGTTTCACCAAGTTAATCTTTCATCAACCCCATTGTTCTATGTTCTGTAACAGGATAGAGCACCAGGGAAGACACTGGATATGCATCATTCAATAGGGAAATCACATGCCTCAGCCCCTCTGTTCTCAAATGCAACCGCAGCAGCAGCAGCAGCATCATCAGGATTCTCATCTCCCATTCCACCATCCCATGATCTATCGTTCCAGTTCCTGGCATCAACTGGGCCATTAGCCTCTCCAAACAAGCTAGTACAATTTTAGATGAAGGCAGGTTCCACTGTTCCACATCTCCAGATAATGGAAGCTCATTACACAAGTGGTAAAGAAGTTCTCTGGTTATTCATCCACAAACTCCTATTATTACTACATATGGACTACATATGACTTGTGCACGACACTTAGTCACCTCGGCAATAACCAAAAGATAACACTGGGCACTCTTACACGAACATACCCAACTGTCTGCTAATGTCCTTATTTCCTTTCGCTGTTATATTCCTATCAACAGTAGTCAGTACTATGCATTGTGTATCACTACGCTACTCCATCTAAGTTGATACTCGTAGTTAAACATATCATACAGTACAGGTCATAACTCATAACAGGCGGTGTAGACTGTAGTCTATGACTCTAATAGTATAGCCAGGGCAACAAGGAGACGATGTGGAAGGTCTGGTCATTGTATCATGTCCTCAAACAGGTGACTAAGGTTCAGATCCTTCAGACTTCATAGTGTAACCACTCATATTTTTTCCCTTACAGATTTTTCTTCCTAATTCTGCGTTCAAGGAGCAGGACGCCTTCTGTCCTCCTCCTGGGTCGGTAACTCTCTAAGCAATTGAGATATTTATAAAAATCAATCTCGTAGCTATGTCCATGTGTCCTGTCTTTATTTCTGCAAGTCATCATTCATTGCCTCATGGCTGTAATTGCCTGGCCTGGTCCTGGCGCACGTCATATTCAAAGAGTCAAGTGGACTTTTAAGGACTTCGCGGCTTACCCTTATTGCCAATCCCTTCCTAGTACACAATTGACCACTTTAAATTTTGTACAGGCAAGGTTGCAAATTGCAAGCATCAGTACGTCTTCTGGTGGTGTTTTGTCTGGTACAATTGGCTATGCACACCGGATATATGGCCCCATAGTGTGCAGCTTAATTGTTTGTACTCCAACCCTAAAATACGGTACTATATCAAATACCATGTTTAGAAAGTTTCCTCAACTAGCCAGTCGTTCCCAGCTCCCAGGGCGTCCCAACTAAGGTTTATCCTTTCAAGCCTGTACTTTGCCCCATCATTTCATATATTGCTCCCGCAATAGTACAAAGGAAGATTATTTGGGCACCCAAAGGCCCAACCGCCAAGTTCTTGGTTTCTGGAGAATCAATTTATAAATAAAATATATATGTGATTCCACTTCTGGGGAAATACATGTAAATTATATATAAATATGGATTCCGTTTCAAGGTAACCAAACCGTAAAAATAAAAAGCCTTCCACTTTAAAGGAATGCAATATCACATGCATACGATTTCGCTATCGGGGGAATAATACTATGAAAATAATTGAAATAAAATATAACATGGACATGTATACTAGATGAAGATACACTTTTCTTTCCATTTTAATACTTGGCTTTTGAGTGTTTCTTTCAAATGAACATCAAGATGTCATCATCATATCGAATTCATCACATCACGTACCAATATTTTACTTGATCAATTTGTGCTGATAACATATTATAACTCGATGAATATGTTATGAATGAAAAGAAGACAAATGTGAGTCAGGGAGAAAAAGGAGATTTTATTTCTTCATTCTATCGAGATACAACATAAGCCTTTTTATATAAGCGAATAAAATATGCAATGGAATATGAAATGCCATGAAACCAAACATTCAATTAATAAATAAATAACATTTGTTATAATGTGAGGGATTTTTATTGATTTTCCTTATTCAATTTTAAAAGGAGAGTGACCTTCATATATAATCTTGTACTCAAGACATAACCTGAGTTTTCATGCTCCGTTTGGATGCGAAAAAAATAAAAAAAATGAAAATTTAAAGAAAAACTACTTTTGCTATATTTTTGCTTATTTGCCCCACCAAACACAAAACTTATTTTTTTCCCGACCCATCCTTTTTTCCGCAACCAAATGAGTTAAAGGTTGTTTGGTGGATTGATTACGATTGGAACACATCATGAGTAGAATTGAAAGTATTGTGTGTGAACAAGAAGAATACAGTGTCTACCGTGGTTCATGTATACTAGGGATTTGTTTTCTACCCATTCTCATTTTCTGGAGATACAAGATGATGAAAATGAGACTGAATAGATGCAACGGTAATTGTTTACAATTTACACTAACTGGTAAACAACCTAAACAATTGAATCCTTACATTGCTAACTTAAACTGGCTGAATGGCGTGCCTCAGAATGTGCCGCGTCCGGACTGGGTCTCTTCCTTTCCCCAAAAAAAAAGAAAAAGAAAAAAGAGTGCCTATATTGGTTAAGTATGCAACTCTGCCATCATGGGGAAATTTGTGTATAGCGTATGTATGAACAGAGACTAATCTTCATCATCTGTTAGCGCAGCGAAGGAGAAAGGTCTGAACTTGTAGCCTTCCCCGTGGTAGAATTTGTTCATGTACTCCACCCAATGAAGACGTAGAGAATGCAAAAACGCACTAAGTGACTCCATCATAAGTAGAATGAATGTGGTTGCAAATGCAAAGACTGCAAGCCCTATCAGGCGGATGATGAAACTCTCGTACCTGTTGATTACATATGGATGATATCACAGGCAAGTACATACTATTGTGGTAAATCAACTTATACATGAAACAGCAATTACAATAGAAGGATTTAAGTTGGAAACTCACCCCCAAGCCAGTAGTAGGACTTTTTCATAAAATACAGTTGATAATTCTGAATGAGCCAAGCTGCAATCATACCAAAATATCTTACTAAAACACGTACAAGCGTGAAGCAATCTAAATGTTATTTAGAGTGATCAAATACCTTAAAGCCCAAAGCCTGAGGTATGATGCTGTGTTTGATACTGCTCCCAAGACAAACTCAATTGAATGTATCATTTGATGTACAAATACTTCACTGAAGTTAAACTCCTCATGTCGAAGTTGAGGAGAATCAGGTTCGGCATCAAAATTTGTCTCTTGAGAAACCAGTACTCCATATGTACGACCTTGAAATCTCTATAATCAAAAGTGAATCATTAGAAAACCAAAATTACCATTTCAAGGCAGCCATTTGTTGTTTTTACTTCTACTGTGAAGAGCCTGCTTATATTAGCAAGATTCACAAATAACTTGATAGTTTATATAATAAAACATGGAGAGCAACCATACTCCAATATTTTATATATCGTCACTTTGTGCCAAGAAATTTTGTAACAGACACAAAAAAGTGTGGCGGCTGGTACCAAAAGAGATCCATTTCACAAGGGCGGCATTTAAACAGGAAACTATGATATAACTAAATATGAAAATCAATAATCGTACCTCATTATGCAACCGTTTCAAAATAAAAGGTTTAGGAAAGAGCATCCAAGGAACTGAAACAATAGCCAGCATCAACAATACTATCTGCAGTAATCAAATAACTAGTTTAGCCCATGGAAGACAAAACTCACAATGGCTTATGACTCAGAAGAAATGTTGACAAACCTGAAGGGGTCTTTGGCCCCAAAACAACTGGTTTTCACCAAGATCGTCAGTTGGACTTAAAAACATATAAATCATGACATGGTAGAGGTCAGCTTTAGAACCAGTGCACCACTTGATGATTATGAGGAGTGAAAGATATCCAAAGAGACTGTTTAGAAAGATGATCTGGGGGATAAACTGGTACCTGGCACGAAAGCACATAATACACAAGTCTTAAGACCCATTCAGACTATTATATGAAGCAAGTATCTGTATACCTATGTGAGAGGGGAAAAGAGGATAGGCATACCTAATGTCCAGTTGGCTGCCAAAGAACCTAGCATTAAAATAGCTCATTGTGATTCCTAAGTTCATATGAACTATACCCAGAAGAACTGACATCTTCATTTTAAGGGAGTTAAGAAAAGGCAGTTCCGTCCGGCTTCCACGCCAACTAGGGTCAACTCCGAAGGGATAAGGATCACTAAACTTGATTAAGCCATCAGTGCGTGCATTACTGTCAAATTAAAAACCAGGTCAGGAACCAATTGAACAACAATGAATCTACTAACTCTTAAACGTGCAAAAGTTCAACGAACCTGCAGGAATCATCCCGGCATCTATACGCAGATTCACCAAATATGTTAAATGGCACAGAGAAGAACTCATTGTAAATTAAGCCACAATATATCGAGAATAGTGACATCAAAAGGATAACATAGCGTCCGCCAAATATCATTTCCATAAAGCTCCCAAGTTTCTGCATCATAACAATAACGTCTAAGAAGCGGATAAAAATAGGAATTTATTCAAGTGGAGTATCTGGAATAGGGAAAGAACTGCAGTTCCCTTGATTTGAATATTTTATTTACCTAAACATACCTGAGAGCTAAGCTTGGGTTCACTAGCAATTAGAGCAATTGCAGCAACCAACAAACATAATCCATGGCCCCAGTCACCAAACATCACCGCGAATAAAAATGGAAAAGTGATTACAGTATAAACAGCAGGATTGGCTTCTTGATAATTTGCCACACTGTACGAAAAGCAGGCATTTTGTAGGTTAGAAGCAAGGCACTAAACTCCATGCAGAGAAAGCTTTTTTAATATTAATAGGGACTTCTTTCTAGTCATCAATCAATAATTCGTTCATAACTATCATTCTGCCATCCATCAAACTTCCGCCTACAAAAATAGTAAATACACACAAATATATGATGAAAAAACCTAAAATCATGTTATAGCTAGAACTCATTAGCCCAGGCCATTGCTACATACAACTGGATAAAAGCGATAAGACAATCAAATCAAATGGTAATGGTAGATTTGCAGCATTAATTGCCTTTTAATTATTTATAAATTCATTGGGAAGCTAACGATTTTTATTGAAATGATAATCAAATACTAGAAGTTATCAATCAAGAAAATTAACTTACCCATAGGCATCAACAATTTCTTGGAATGCCTGCGTGAAGCGGTTCGTCCGAAAATATGTCGGAGGTTGCTCAACAGCATCCATAACATGATATATTATGCCCACTTGAGAACTGCTATCAAGTGTTGCACGTTGAAGAACCTCTTGAATCTAGGGATATAATGAAAACTTCATATATTATCACAACTGTAAGTTAATGCTTTAGTATTAAAATGCAAGACAACGTGTTAGCAGAACCATTACCTTAGCCTTTGCATGGTTTGGGCACCACCCCTCACCCACAAGGCATTTTTTGGTGACATCAAAGTTCAGCATATTCAGTGTATCGTAAACAGCCTTCTCCCTTCTCACCTAAAATAAGCAAACATTTGTATGAAAATGCTTTAAGTTCATATTCATGATAATGAGATCAAAAGCCTACCAAGTTAATCCATTTCATAAGCTGGGAACCAATTGACGAAAGGACTCTATTTCGATGCCGGATTCCAGCATCCAAAGTCACCTCTAACTCAGTGAGACGCGATATAACCTGCATGATACATACGTGAAAAAAACTTTGACTACAACCGAAAAAGGATCCAGTTGACTAGTTTCCAATTGACAAGTATATATTGTAACAGCAGTTTTCATGGAAAGAAAATTCAAATCATGGGGACAAACTCAGGGATGTGCCAAGCTCACCAAATCCCCCTTCTGTCTCAGAAAAAAAATGGAATCTCTATGACAGTCAGACTCAATTTCAATCACAACAGACTCACCTCTTTAGTTATTTGCCTCTGTTTAGTGACTTCTTCAGGAACCGGATAACAGTGTGCACCGAATGCTTCACAAATCTTTAGTATTTTTGATCTTGCCTGCTCACCTGAGAAAAACACTACGAATACTATTTTCTCTACCTGCAGGAAACATGAATATAAGAACCAGTATTACTCCAAGAATATAATAACAAAATTTTGTACATATTGTTTAAAAGCAACCGCAATATCAATACCATGCAAAAAAAAAAGATAAAAAAGATTACATATTATCGCCTAAGTACATCTACCAAAATTTGAGCAGGCATATGAAAAATTACTCCAGCTGAATTTTGGTGACCAGCTAAAGTGATAAAGGACAGGATTATTTTAGCGATCAACTGAAAGTTTTATCATTAACAAATCACTTGATTCGCAAGGTGAAGAAACTCGAGCACACATATGATATATTATCGATAAGCACCAAACATGTTCTACTGAACTATCTGCAAGAAAAAATAGTACTTAGTACGCATGACTAATTTAATAGAAAATTTTTATCCCATCCAAAAAAAATTTATATTCCAAAATATGAAGGAAAGGTTACAATGATGCCGCCACAATTGCAACAAAATAAGACTTACCATTTCAGATGTCATGGGATCCATGATACCTTCACCAGCTGGTGCTTGATTAAAAAGCATATTGCCTCTTGTCGATCGAAATAGCATTCTCTCAAATCTAAGGGCTTTAGATTTGCAAATAATCCCGCTAATGAATCTCAAGCCCGACTGATTTGACGAATCAGGTCTCATCTCCTACATGAAAAATAACCTTATTATTCCAACACTTCCATCGTCATATAGAATGATCATTGGGGGACAACATATTAATATTGATCAACCACCTGTTCGAACAACGATCCTGTCTCAACGTAGCCAGGATCTGAATATATGTTTTCATCCAGTTCTCTTTCGTCCACAGCCGAATGACTCTTACTCGAAAGGAGAAACCCGTCTGCCTGATATTATTCACATCCAGAATCAATGTAGTGAAAAAAATAAGAAACCATGCTTTTGCACACAGTGGACATGGCAGACGTACTCAATTCATATAATATAAGTAGTCAAATATTAAAAAAAAGGGTGAGTTACCGAGTTTCAGTTCAATGTTATCCAAAACCAATGGTTTAAACTTAGAAGCTTCAGGTATGTACTGACCTAATAATATTGAAAGGTTATCAAAATTTACCTTTTGCAGAACCAATTTGAATTCTAATAGCTCGTTGTAAGATTGCTGTAATTTCTCGCTATTTGAGTTCATTTCTGTTAACTCGTGCTCATGCTCAGCGAGCCGAATCTGTTACCGCAAAAAAAAAAAAGAAGAAAAAATCAACATTGTCAACCTGGAATCCTCCCATTTCAAGGAGTCGACGCAATTTAATTTAAAATAAAGCTTTCGAAATTTATTCGCGTTGAGATGAAATGAATCATATAGAAGGATTAAGATAAAGTTATTAGACCTCCAAATCCTCTAACTCTATTTCTGCCCGCATGGTCGGAAGCGGTACTGGAACCAAACCAGCTTTACTAATTTGTTCTCTAAGAAAACGCAGCTTTCTTGACATCTCGCCGCAGCGCTTCACCTGAGTAACATCTATCCCCATGTAAAACAATTGTTTATTTGGGAGTGAAGTTTTTTAATCAGAGTTCAGTATCAAAAAGTCATACCTGATTAACAAAAGTTCTTTGAAAAGGACTTTTGTCATCATTTAACTGCCAGAAAAACACAGAGCAATGTGAGATCACCACTCCATACACTACCCAGTTATCTTCTAACAAGAGAAATATAAAGTTGATTTAAACATATTTCTGGTTAAACAAATGCCATTCGAAACTATGAATCTCTGAATCTTTCATCCCCATCTATTTCTAATATTTGAAAAGAACTAAAGGAATCACTTGCATTTCCAACATCTCCTCAATGTGAAGGACATAACCCACAGCTACTTACGTTCGTTTTCTAATGATTTCTGTGAACGTTTAATGTATACCCTGGCATGGCATTAACGTTTTGAGCGACCGTTCAAGTTTAATTAAGCTCAACTTAATGACTGAAAAAAAGATCGTAAGCCGACAACATCACAACTGCCTCCATGCAATGGTTATAAAACGCTAGCAAATTTCAGTTCTCTCTTGAAACTCAAATCGATCCAACACTCGACAACTCAATGAATCAACATTCAGATTGACCAGATCACACCAACCAAATCCTAAGCCCTAACTGCAAACCTAGAGATCTAATTCACTGAAAAACCAGTAGAAGAAGAAGAAGAAGACTTACGTCTTTAAACTGCACAAGACCGAGCTCGCCAAGATATGAAACAGCGCGGTGGGCAGACTCAACAGGAATGATAAGCTGGACGAAAGTCATCTTCTCGGATCGCATCAGATCCATTGGCGGCAATTTATCGAAGAAATCCGCCATTGTGAGCGTGGCGTCGCCCGTCGGTGGATCGGGATCAGTGGGCGGAGTCGGAGAAAGGTCGGAAGTTGGGATCTCCGTCGTCGATTAATTCAACAAGTTAAAGTAACATCGGGAATCGCGGCTGGCTACTTCGCCTCCTTTAATTCTTCTTCTGCAGTTGTTAATCTGTTCTGTTGCGTTGATTTAGATTACGAAAAAGGGGAATTTATTTAATTGGTTACTAATCAATTTAGTTTAGCAATACATGTTTGATGTTATTGTTTTCTAAAAGGAAAGTTATGGCCTATCTTGCATTCCTTGCATATGCACCCATAAAGTGATAATCTAGCGCATCACCCCTCATTTTATGCTCGAAGGGAAGGAGGTACTAGAGAGGAGGTGCTCTAGCACTTTCTCTAATATTTATCTCTCATTTTGTGCTTAGAGGGTGAAGGTGTCGGACCATAAATATAATAATAATATTAAATATATTATGTCGTATTATATTAAAATTATATAATATTAATTTATTTTAAAAATATTTATAAGTATTATTTTTAACTTAGTATTTTTGTTTATGTTTATTATATAATTATAGCGGTCCACCCATCATCTTGACAGAAATGCGGGGAAACATACACTTGTTGGGACTGTAGGCATTAAAATTTTAAATTAATTATTTTAAATTAATAAAAAAAATTAATTTAATTTAATTAATTTAAATAAAATTCAGGCCGGTCTGACAGATTAAAAAATTTTGGATCGAAGAAATGAGGTTTGGGCCACAAGCGCTTATTGGGCCGCTCAAACTCAAGCCCAGTAAGAAGCCCAATAAGAAAAGTCCAACACTACAAGCACGTCAAGTTCTCTATAAATAAGAACTTCATCTTTATTTTCATTCATTCAGAAAATTCTGAGATTCCGACAAGTCAGAGAGAACTCAGAGAATTAAGGAAGAGTCAACAAATCCAGAAGGAAGGAAAGAAAAAAGTTTTGACAACAAGCTGTCAACTCGCAGTCAACAAGTGCGTCAAATCCAGCACCGCCTGCCAGAAGACAAGAAGCGTCAAAGCTCTTCACTCATTTCCTTAGCGTCCGCACGAGACCAAGTCAGCCAGACCCTCGTCGACGACAATACAAAAATCAAACAACAACACAAGCCATAGAATCAGAGGAAGAATAGAGATTGTACAACGCAACTTGCAAAATCAACAAAAATACAAGAATCATTTGTATCCTCTATTTTATAATTTATTTATAAAATTTTGGACGTTACAATCACAACACCTTCATAGAGAGCCTTCGCATTCATCAATATTTTTCATGTGAATGATTAAGGCAGATTACTGAAAATAGTTCAGGTCACCCGGGAAATTCCCAAGAAGTTCCCGTAAAACAAAAACTTACCAACAAGTACAACTTTAGTCCCAAAATCAGTAGGGTTCTTTTCACTAAGTATTTTACCAACATAAATGATTTGAGAATTCACTAAATCTCTTTTAAAAATGGAACCTAACAGCAATGTGTTTAGAACGTTCATGAAAAATAGGATCTTTACACAAACACAATGCACTTCGGTTATCCGTAAAAAAATTGGAATACAGGAAACACCAGAAATTTCCTTTATCAAACCTTGAAGCTACAAGGCTTCCTTAGCTGCTTCAGTAGCAGCAATATACTCAGCTTCAGTTGTTGATAAAGCAACCATAGGCTGAAGCTGGGATTTCCAAGAAATACAACAACCATTCCATGTAAAAAAACAGTGGTGGATTTTCTATAATCCTTATTACTAGCATATTCAGCATCCACACATTTAGCTATAACATGTTCAGCTTCATGCTTTTTTTGTACACAATAGCAAATGATAAATCAGGACGAGTGCATTACATAACATACATTAAGGACCCAACAACAACATCATATAGAACATCATTTATTTTCTTTTTCTCAAGCTCAGTTTCAGGATAATCAGACTTAGACAGTTCTAAATGTCTTCCTAAGGAAACATTAGCAGGGTTAGCATTTTTATTTCAAAATTACTAAGAACCTTATCAAAATTCTCTAACTAAGATAATTTAACTTGGTTATTGGACCTGTCTCTAATTATATAACTCCTAAATCATCTGAGTTTGCCCTAAATCTTTCATGTCAAAATGTCTCCTTAAATCAATTTTCAGTTTCATGATAACATCAATGGAACTATAATTTAATTATTAGAATATCATAAACATATAAAACCAGAAACAATGGAATATGGAACTTAATAGTTTTCAAATATAAGTAAGTATCAAAGTTGTCCTATAAAATCCCAGATTCACAATACAAGCATGAAACATTTTATTCCACGGTCTAGGAAACGATTTAAGTCCATATATTGATTTTGTAAGAAGACACACATGATCAGGGTAATTTTTATGAATAACGTAGTCCATATAAATTGTTTCTAACAAATCATCATGCAAGAAAACTGTTTTAACTGTTTTAACATCCAATTGTATTAATTCACAATTATTAATTGTTGTCATAGCTAATAATAACCTCATGGTCTTATATTTCATCGCAAGAGCAAAAATCTCATTATAATCCACACCTCTTTCTGTAAATCCCTTGGCCACTAATCTACCTTGAACCTAGGCTTCTAATCCTTTGAACTACTCTCTTTTACCTTATACACCCATTTACAAGCAATAGTTTTAACATTGGGAGGTTTAGGAACTAATTTCCATGTTTGGTTATCATGCATACTCTGAATTTCCTCCACCATAGCTAATTTCCACTCATTAGCATATTTACTCATCATAGCATCATTATAAGTCAATGGAGTATCATATTTAATAATATCAATATTAAGTAAAGCATATTCAACCAGACTCAAAGAGAAATTATTTTCTACTAAATTAGTATACTGAGGATTACCTTTCTTAGCTCTAAGTCTCTATCTCTAATATGCTGATAATTGGCTAAACTAGTATTGGCTAAATCAACAGGTGTCTCTACAAGGTTATTGGATATATTTTCATCAATAATAGTTTCATTGCAATTAAAGGAACCATATAGTAATTTTCAGAAACATCATCATGTAAAACAACATTATTATTTCTATCAGTTCTAAAATCAGTTAAAGGAGTAGATTTAGGAGAACTTATTCTGGAAGTGTCCTCCTCACTCTACAAATCACTTGTACTGACTTGAGAAACTCCCTCAACTTGTCCCTCATCTTCATGGGCAATATTATCCAAAGGAGGAATACCTGAAATTTGTTGATCAGGCTCAATGGAGCATGTCTTCTCATATGCAAGGTCAGTTCTATCTTTAAAATAAAACAAATTCTCATTAAAAGTAACAGAACTAACAATAATTACTTTATATCCACCGAATTGAATAACAAGTAATTTATAACCTTTAGTACCTTGAGGATATCCTATAAAAACACATTTCAATGCTCCAGAATTTAATTTTCCCTGATTAACATGAAGCAAGGCAACTAAAAGGTTTTAAATGAGATAAAGAAGGTTTTTATCCAGTCCACAACTCCTGTGGAGTCTTGAACTCAATGGCTGAAGAAGGTGATCTATTAATCTGGTAAGAAGCTATCAAGACACATTCTCCCCACATGAAACGTTTCATGCCAGCACTTAACAATTGGCACCTTGCTTTATCAAGCAAGGTCATGTTCATGCTTTCAGCAATTCCATTTTGTTGTGGAGTGTAGGGAACAATTAAATGCCTTTATTCCATTTTCAGTACAAATGTCATTACATTTATGATTACCAAATTCAATACCATTATCAGTTCTAAGGCATTTAATCTTATACTTTGTCCTAATTTCTACCAAGGTTTTCCAGATTTTAAATTCTGAGAAAACTTCACTTTTATGTTTTGGCAGATAAATCCAAACTTTTCTAGGAAAATGATCAACTATTGAGAGGAAATAATTCCCCCACCTATGGTAGGAATTTGTGCAGGACCCCAAAGGTCTGAATGCACATACTCAAGGGGGTTTTTATCATGAAACACAGATTTAGTAAAAGAATGGGCAGATTTCTTACATAGGATACAAGTTTCACAAAAATCAAGAGAAACAAGCTTAAAATTAATCATACCATTTTACAATAAATGTGTCATGCCATTGTTAGCTATATGACCCATCCTAATGTGTCATTTCAAGGTTTTAGCTAATTGTTTCTCAGGGTTTCAACATATTTAAATTCTAAACTAGATTCTAAACAATACAATCCCTCAGAATTAATAGCTCTCATAATAATAGACCCATTCATAGACTCTTCTCTAATCCCATAAGAAGTGTTAATCTGAAATCCCAAATCATCAAGGACTGATTCAGAAATCAAGCTCCTTCTCAGATTTGAAACTCATCTAACATTTTTGCAAAATTCTGGTTACACCTTCATGTGACCTTAAAGGTACAATCCCTATAACTTTAATTTGCAGAGTGGTACTATTTTCTAACTTAATCTCACCTTCATCACACAAGTTTAATTCAGAAAAAAGTGATTTAAAAGGTGTAGCATGAATTGTGCACCCTGAATCCAAAATCCATGAATTTTTATCATTTCCAGATGATACAACAAGCAACTCAGCATTATATTTGGTTTTCCTTCTTAATAATGTGTGTGTTCACCTTCTCTAAACATTAGTCTCTTTTTTCTATGTTGTTTTTTTCTTTAAACAACAGACAACATTGCGTCCCTTTTTACTACAGAAAGTACACTTCATGTTTGCCTTATCCTGTTGAGTTTCAGCAGGCTTATATCAGCAGGGGTTTAGGAGGTTTCTTGCGTTTACCCTTCTTGTTTTCAACATAGTTAACATCAGTGTTAATTTCAGGCAGCATAGTAGAGTTTTTATTTTTAAAAGTCTTTACCTCGTTATTCTTTTGTCTAACAAGCTAAATAATCTTTTTAAAGGTAATATATTATATCATCTCTAGCATATGCAATAACATCCTTAATTATTCCAAACTCCTTAGGCAAACAATTTAAAATAATAACAGCCCGGTGAGTTTCCTTAATGGGTTCCTCACATCTAACTAATTCTTGAGTTAATCTAAGAAAAAAAATTCAAGCTCTCACGCAAATTATAAGCAGCGTTCATCTTAAAATTGAACAAACTACAAAGCAAAGAAAATCTATTTGGCAAGGAAGTAGACAAATAGGCCTCAGCAAGAACAGAGCATAATTCCTTGGGATCAGAATATTTCATAACTTGCCTAGCAACATCATTAGATAATCTAAACATAATTTGTGCATAGACTAATTCTTTTACCTCCTTTTTTCCTTACCTCAGTCGTGGTAGCTTCCCACTCATCAGTGATTATCCTCCACAACTTCTCCATTTGTAAAATTCCCTGCATCCTCAATCTCCACATGGTGGAGTCACCATTCTCATCAAATGGTGCTAGCTGATGGGAATCTTTCATCACAAAAATGACAGACCAAATGTAAGAGAAAGAAGACTGAGTATAAGAAAATAACATTTTTAGTTCAGCAACAACAACAAATTGAAAATGCCTAAACTGATCAAAATCCTATAACAAAGGATCACATGCTAATTTAAGCACAAAAGTGAATCACAAAAACTTCAAGAAATTAACAAGGGATCCTCATGATTTTCTAGAAGTATCAATCCTCATAAAATGATCAATCTCATGAGCTACAATGATATTATTATCAACTATACTTCGGCCTTTTATTAAATGTTTCCAGTATTCAATGTTAGAATGTCAAGTGAAATACAAAACTTTTTTTGATTGAATCGAACTGCATTTAATAAGAACATGTGGAAATTTTATTAATCGGTGGAAAAGACAAACAAAAGACTTGTACTGAAATATGTGTTGCACAAGCACAACACAGACACATCTTAGGATGAGTACACAAGAGAGTGCTCAATAATGCAGGACAGCAACATTGTACTCAACAATAGCATCAAATTTTTTTAAATCGGTGTAGTATGTGTTAGCAATAGCAACACCTCTAGCGAACCGGAACAGCCCGGTTCCACCCGAGATGGGCATCTCCCTCGGCGACTTCAGGGCATCATTATATCCAACCAACAGCAAGGTGCTCCCTTTGAACTTTCCACCAGTGAACACCAAATTCATTGCCATGAGAAGCCCTAACTCAGTTTGGCTAGAAGAACCAAATAACCCTCTAGCGTACCCTATTATGGTTGAGTTTATATTTGGGTCAACCGTCAAGGGATCTTCCGCCATGAATACCCTTCCAAACACTGTGGCTGATTTGTTAGTTATGGTCGACTCGGCAATGGGCACGGCTGTAGGGTGATCACCACTTAAGGTGTCGTGGAAGTAGAAGTGAAGATGAGACACTTTTTGCTTCGCGAACTGAGATTTTTTCACCCATTTTTTCACGTCCTTGGCGTCTTTAGACAACTCTTTGCTAGCAACTTGTCCTGCCAAAAGCAGACCCAAGAGAAGCAAATGGCATAAAGCTCTGCTCATCTTCTCCATCTCCTTACTACTTTTATGAATGAACTCATTGGAATGCTTCATTTATTTATAGTCATGTCTCTAAAAGAAGTTTGGATCCACACATGCAACTGCTTAATTAGTAAATTTGATCGGTCAATCCACATGCAATACTAATTATGCATCTAAATACATGTGACGATATCAATTAAAAGGTCAAATGAATGCGTGGTTGAGATTGAAATTTTCCGACTCACAAATATGATAAATCTATACTAATAATAAGCTTATGTCCTCAACACGCTAATAGCGACGAAATTTTTTCCGTTACTAAATCATGCATTTTCGTCGCTAAATGAATTAGAAATAAGTCAAAATAGGAATAAGACAAAAACAAAAAATACTAATTAAAAATTAAAAAAAATTCCAAATTCATATTAAATAAAAAATAAAAAATTAACACATTTAAAATTATAAATTATAAATTCATATGTACAAATTAAAAAAAATTGAAATACGTTATAAAATTTGAGGAGAATCGAATTGAGACGCGAAAAAAATTTCCGTCGGGACGACGGGCACAGAACTAGTCTAACAGAAACGGCATTGTCTTAAAAATTTAAACATATGAAATATAAACATGAAAAACCATTTGTATAATATCTCATTTAACACAAAATCACCACTATAAAATTTATTTCATTGATCACTCGTATGAAATCTTTGTTAATAAATGACCATTTCCTTAATTTGAAAAATAAATTTGCAAAACAGTTATAAAAACTCAAAATGTGTTTAAGAAATAAACTATTTTAAAGTTAAAATAATTTGAGCTATATAAAACTAAAAAAATTCAGTTTTTATAAAGCGAAATTATGAAAATGCAAAAGAAAATTTGGTTTTATTTACTTATAAATACCAAATTTCATAATAAACTGAGGCCAAACAATGTTAGGACAAGTCCATATATTATTTATTTTCATTTTTTACATGTTTTAAAAAAATCTTTCTTAAACTTTTTAAATATTAAAAGAGCTTATCATTTGTTAACTTGAAATGTTTTGTTCGCGGTGAAGTAAAATGAAATTTTATATAGATGTTTTGTGCAAAGCGGCGTATTATACATGTCGATTTCCTCAATTAACTCTAAAAATAAATGAGTTGAAGATTTAAAATGACTCACCCAGACCATTATAGAACGTGCCAAGTACATCTGCATATATAAAATTGATCAAATCAAATAATGAAAGCCTATACACGTACAGATCTCTCACTATTCACGTGGTATTAGTTTAAGGTTAAACATTGAAATTTGAAAATCGTTATAAAACTACATAATTTAGAATAAGAACAACAAATTAATATCAGCCACTGCATTGAATTAAATAGTAGATGAGATAAATTAATGATTTTTTCTGATTAACAGTGAAATTTTAATTATATGAAATGCACAAGAGAGTAAAGTTGAAAATTTTGGTTTTCAAAAAATCACTCATATAATTCTTATTTTTCCAGTTGCCACTCATATAATGCCTTTTGTTTATATTAAACCATCCGTTATTCACAAAAGAGAGCAAAACCTTCAAAAAATAATACATGTACAAAAGAGGATTATTTTTATTTGTAATTGTCTCTTTGAGTTATAGAAATTATATTCATATTTAAAATATTATACAGATGTTCACACGTAGAAAGAAGGTTAACTAATCTACTGATTAAATATTTGGAGCTTATTTGTCATAAAATCTTGAAAAATTAATAATTAAAATGAGTTAATTATTTTATAACTTTTAAACGTTTTCAAGCTTATAAAACTATGCTAACTTTTAATGATTTTTTGGCTTTTTGAATTTCAAATTTCGGAGATGAGATTGTGTCACGTATGAATATGCATATTTACCAAATTTGAACAATTGATGCATGTGTATGTTGACAGTGCAACTGCATAGGAATGAACATGAGATGAGATTGAAATTTATGGACTCACCAAATATGAGTGATCCAAAATAACCAACCCCGTTTCAAACATTTGTCTTCTGATGCGAAATTGATTCGGCCAGGCCATTTATCTATATATATAATAGAATACATAACCAAATAATCCAACCATTCAATTAAATTTTACACATTTACCAACCAAACTTAACTATATTTCTACATTTACCAACAACATCTAACTAAAATCATTCTCATCCAACTAAATCATTCCAATTAATTAAAAAATAACTAACTCAACCACCCAATTAAACTTCACACATTTACCAATCAAATTTAACTAAATTTCTATATTTATCAACAACATCTAACTAAATTCATTCTCACCCAACTAAATCATTCTAATTATATTAAAAATAAAAAATAAAAAATAAAAATTTACACACAATACACGGCCGGGTCCGCCCTGACCCATTAGAATTTAAAAATTAAACCACACGGGTCCAAAAATTTATCGATCGAGTCACACCCGTGTTTGACCGTTTTGATTGCACATTTAGGACGATGCATATCCGTCGAAATTAAAAATTAAAAATAAATTTTAAAAATTTAAATTTAACAGAGAACCAATTTTCGTCGGAACGATGAGATCACCACTAGTAATGCTCATAATATGGGTAGATTGGGTGGGCACGGTCCGATCTGGTCCGATCGTCCGACCCGACTCGAAGAGAAATTGACTCAGTTTGAGATATCAAATAACTTTAAATGGACGGGCTCGGGTCAAGCCTCAGGCAACCCGACCCGAACCCAAAAATTCTCTTCGATCCTACAACATCCAACGCAATGAAACCCTTTGCCGATCTCAATTCCCAATCTCTCCAATCCTCTCCGATCGAGCCTACCGTCAGACCGCGTTCAGCCTCAGTCGTCGACCGTCCAGTGTCGTCCTCATCTATCGCATGTCGTGGGCAGGGCGAGCCCACCGTCGTCTCGACTCCTCGAGTCCTGCCTAATGGGATTATTGTCTCAAAGGTTGTCGTGTCGTGTCCCCTCGGACAGTTTTAATATGCTGAAAGTATTGATGATGAAAAGAGGTCGACTGGCAGCGCTATTTTCCAGTTCTAAAGTATGTCATAAAAGCCTTTATCATCTTCTTTTTAAAGTTGCGATCTTTCATTCTCTTGGATTTGTGTTTATTTTAGAGTTCCTTGTTTCTGCAGATTGAGATTGTATGTGCTAGAGGTGGTCAACTGAGATGAAAAAGATGAAGTTTATGAAATTTGGGTCTAAGCCTGATAGTTACCTAATTGATGGTAGCAATGTCAGGTGAGATAGGAGTGTTCCTTTGTTTCTGTTCGGGTGTTTTTTTTGTATATAACTAGTTAAGATAACTCGAAGGTGAAGTTCTTGGAGTGCAAATTTCAGTTGTGTCATAAATGAACTTTTCATGTTCGTGTGTTCTCTGCGGATTCTTGGCGACAGAGGTGGACAGTGACATTGTCTTGAATGTAGGAGATATGAAATTCTTCTTGCACAAGGTATCCACCGATTAACTGATTGTAGAATTACAGTAAATAAATTAGGCATGATATTATGTCAATTGATGAAATAGATGTTTATGTAGTTTTTGTTCCCTTTCGGTTTCCTACATTCCACTTTTGAGTTGTTTTTTTCATTTATTTTCAAGTTTGACATCAAGTTTTGTAGTTTATAATTAGGGTATCGGTATCTTAGTGGAATGTGATTAGGAAGCTGATGCAAATGGAGGGGCTCCTGAGTTTTTTTTTAAAAAGAGGAAGCATGGTTGTATTTTCGGATTGGGTTAGGATGGGCATGGGCATGGACATATTTTTTCAGATCGGGTTCGGGCATAATAGTGTGGCCCGAACATTTTTTCGGGTCGGGTCATGCCCGTCCCTAGTATTCAATAAATCAGTCAAAATCAGATGTTGAGTTTTTTTTTATGATACTAGCTCTGCGCCCGTCGTTCCGACGAAATTTTTTTCCGTGTCTCAATTCGATTCTCCTCAAATTTTCAAACGTATTCCAAATAATTTTTAATTTGTACATATGAGTTTGGAATTTTTAATTTTAAATGGGTTAATTTTTAATTTTAATTTAATATGAATTTGGAATTTCTATTTTTTTAATTTTAAATGAGTATTTTTTTGTTTTTGTCTTATTTTTATTTTGTCTTATTCCTCTTTTGTCTTATTCCTAATTCATTTAACGACAAAAATGTATGATTTAGCGATGAATTTTTTTTTTAGCTAATTGTGTGTTGAGGACATAAGCCAATTATTATGTGCTAATATGTGCATAAGGTTAGGTTTTATATCTCTCTAAAAATAGTAATTCGAATTCTAGTTTTCATGGGTTGCAACTTACTTGAAATACCGTATTTTCAAACCACTTTCGATTTATTGATTTTGAGTAATATGCCGAGTTTACTGCACATGAAAATAATCAAAACGAATTCACGAAAGTATCGGCTAAAGATGATATATACAATACAATGCATGGATTATACACATCTATATATTATGTGGTAGTGCAGGTTGATTGACATGGTTTTGAGTGAAATGAATGAGATGGCATTTTGGCAGATCAAAAAACCCTAATTGGTTGGACAATGGAATCTAACTATTAGGAACAAATGCTAAGTTTGATCCAAATCAAGAAAGGTGAAAGGAATGCACTAGTCATTAGATACAAAATGACATTCCATGTGGGACGAAGTGACATGGTTTCGTCCTTCTATTAACTTATACCCAATGTTTTGAAAATTGAACCGAAGATCGACTCGATAAAGTCATGGGGTCATGGGTTTATGGGTTAATTTTTTTATATATTTTATGTATTTAAACATTTACAATATATTTTTTGTGTACTCATATATTTAACACAAACAAAATTAAATTAAATATTTATTGTTCATCAAAAATAACATCATAAAAATTAAGTGGTGGTTTTATGAAATTAATTCTAAACATGAGAATAACATAAAACATATATGTGAATTGTGATTTAGCACAATTTCGTGTAATGGTGGTTTTGTGGAATTAATTCTAAACATATTAACATATTATTTCAAATAAAAATGAGTATGTTATTTTTATTTAACCTAATGTAAAGATATATTTAACTTTATATAAAAATAAAACAAGTAAAACAATTGACTCAGTTGATTAGGTGAAGAGGATGAGACACATAGGTCTAGAGTTCAATTCTTAGTATGAGTAATTTAATTTTTGATTAAAATAGGATTGAACCGAATTAAAATTGGTCGGTTCAATGTGGTCTGACCAGGTTGAAGCGAGTTTGACCGAATCTTGACCGAGTCGAAGCGAGTCTTGACCGAGTTTGACCGGTTCAATGACATGATCGGTTTGATTGAAGAATCAAACCGATGTCCCGATCGAACTGATTGAACCGGCCAATTCGGTCCGGTTTTCACAACTATGTCTTAAAAGCATGTGGACAATGGGTTGGAACTAAACCTGTAGTAAATAGATTTGGGCCGGATAATTTAGAATTTTTAGGTCCGTCAATAGGAGGTGTTGGAGCATCTGCACCGGAGCAGCTGCTCCATTTTCAGCAATTTCTCTCTTCTCGCACCAGCTCCCAACCCATATCTCACTAATTTCTCTCTCCTCACACTTGCTCCAACAGCTGCTCCATTTTCAGCACAAAATTATTGCTAGAGAAGTCCAAGGCTAAGGTTGTAAGTTTATTGCTTTTAATTAATGGTGTTGTTGCTGACAAGTTTGTTGTTGATGCTAATAACAAGCGTCTCGTTGCATCTTCTATATCCCTGATGGTTTTGATGGGACTGCATACCGGTTCTTATTAAAATTGTTATCTGGAATGGTCATATGAGTGTGTTTGAGTTTGACAAATTCCCTGCTGGAACTGAGGCTATTGCAAAAATGTTAGCAAGACTGAGAGTGACAACCATCATTGGAGGGGTGATCAGTTTCAGCAGTGGAGAATATGGTGGTTGCATATTCCTCCAATAAAGTATACAAAAGAGTGTTTTGAAAAAAAAACTAAGAAACATAAAATAGATTCCACCAATTTTGGATTTTGCTAGATACTAATGGATAGTTGTGTAAAATCTGTCGAGCGAACAAATATAAACTAGTCAAAGATCAACGATTATGACCTGAGTTGATCAGTACCCTTACGAATGGCAATGGGGCAGGTCCTCGACCGAATGCGACCTGCCCTGTGCGGGTCGAAAATTTTCCGACCTGCCCTGCCCTGCGCGCGGGGCACAGATCAGTCGCATTGGACCTGCCCTGCATAGACCTGGCCCGCCCCCCGCCCAGCCCCGCCCCGCCCCCTTGCCATATGCACCGGGTTTGT
>JAWWMW010000059.1:27258-40334 GCA_035048345.1 Echeveria elegans | reverse complement strand
AAGGATGAATAATCAAATATAAATTGTCAATTTTATCATTTATTAAGGGCATTATAGTAATTTATTTAGTTTATTCATCAAGTTTGCAGATGGGTACGACGAGAATGAGAATGAGAATTGAGGAGAAAGAAAGATGAGGAGTTTGGGCACCAGAATCGCAAAAAATTGATCGAATTGGGAGAGAGAATAACGTTAACGTCTGTTTCCGTATTTCCGTCGGAACGACGGACGGAACGCTAATTATAAATAATTACCCACATTTGTTTAAGTGTTTCTAAAATCACATTCATATAATTTTTTTCACAAATAATCATCCATATATTTTCAATCGTCAAAAAGTCAGATTCTGATTTACTGGTGCACTCCGTTAGGGATGCGGATGTTCTTAGTAGAGATGCACAACCGGATCACCCGGGACCGGGATTTGATGAAATGGGTGACCCGGGACCGGGTCCGGGTTTGGACCGGAAATTCGGGTTTTTCCTTTGATTTTTATTTTTTTTTGCTTTTTCAGATTTGGACCGAATCGGGACCGAGATCGGAAAATGATAAAAACTCAACCGGGTCCGAAACCATAAAATTCAGGTGCGGTCTAAAATTCTGATCCGTATTGTTTTTGTGCATTCCTAGTTATTAGGCCGGAACTACGTATAATTATACTCTCCTAAATTGTCACTTGCAAGACTCGTGAGTGTTCGTCCTTCGTCATCACAATTGAAAATTCCACAAGCTTTTAACTTCATTTCACACCGCAATATCCTCTCCTCTCCTCTCATCCGTACATATCATTTTATCAATACACACGCGCTGATCCATGCGACACGTCTTCTTCCCATTACCACGACCACGATGATCGCCTACTCCTCCGTTTCAGCCCCGACGCCGCCTGCTGCTTTTATCCTCTTCTGTTTCTTCCTAATTTCCGCGATTTCCTTTGCCGCCAATGTCACTTACGATCACCGCGCCATCCTCATCGACGGCAGGCGTAGACTCCTCGTTTCTGGTTCCATTCACTATCCCCGCAGCACTCCCGAGGTCAGCTCCATATATCCTCTCTTTAGTTTCAAAATTAACTATTTATTGTATCCAATTTTGTTACTAATCAATATGCTCTGCAGATGTGGCCGGACCTTATTCACAAGTCCAAAGATGGAGGCATTGATGTCATCGAGACTTATGTCTTCTGGAATCTACACGAGCCTAAACGCAATCAGGTTCAATTCCTCCCAATCCTTTCTTTACTCTATCCTTTGCTTGCACTTGGTTAAAAGTTGTTTGTGTCTCCAGAAATGCACTAAAATATGATGATTTGAAAATTGCAGTACGACTTTGAAGGAAGGAAAGATTTAGTTCAGTTCCTGAAGCTGGTTGCCGAAGCAGGTCTATATGCACATCTTCGTATAGGTCCATACGTTTGTGCAGAGTGGAATTATGGGTGATCGTCATTACTCTTTACTGTGCATATCTATCTATCTACATACCGCTACTGCTATATTATACAGAGTATCTATACATCCATCCCGCTAGATAACCTGTCTTCCTTATTTGGCACAGAGGCTTTCCTCTTTGGTTGCATTTTATTCCTGGAATCCAATTACGCACAGATAATGAACCATATAAGGTTTTGTATCTATCCACGCCCTTACGGCCTTACATACTCGTCTTTTCTACCATGTGGTATATATGTGAATATGTCATCTTACTGTGTATAATATTATGTTTCAGAAAGAGATGCAACGATTCACAACCTACATTGTGAACTTGATGAAACAAGAAAAACTATATGCATCCCAGGGCGGACCAATTATTCTATCCCAGGTTATACTTACCTTACACCTTCAGATTATATTTCTTTATAGATGATCTAGGTGTCGTTAAAAACTCTGTTGATTTCGGTTTCAGTGAAAATATAGATAATGCTCGGAACACTTAACCCTTGCTTCAGCCACTTGTAGAATTTCATCACTACAGTCTATCATAATGTGACACACTTTCTCCATTTTCAGATAGAAAACGAATATGGTAATATTCAAAGAGGCTACGGCTCAGGTGCTGAGCCATACATAAAATGGGCAGCTGGAATGGCTCTCTCCCAAAATACAGGGGTTCCGTGGGTGATGTGTCAGCAAGCGAATGCCCCCGATCCCATTGTGAGTTGCATATTTCTCCGCATTTTTGACCAGCTACTGAAGCAACTAATTGTTGGTTTTACTTTAAATAGGAAACTATTGTTGGTGATATAAGTTGTCTAATATTAACAGATTGACACTTGCAATGGTTTCTACTGTGATCAATATACACCTAACTCTGCTAAGAAACCCAAAGTTTGGACTGAGAATTGGACTGGATGGTGCGCTATTCTGTTTTCTTGCATAAGTTTTATTAACTTTACAGTCAACAATCAGCCACTATATTTATCTTTGAAACGTGTTGTCTCAAATTAGGTTTCTTTCCTTTGGTGGAGCTCTCCCGTACAGACCCGTGGAAGATCTTGCCTTCGCTGTTGCACGTTTCTACCAGTTGGGCGGAACTTTTCAAAATTATTATATGGTAACAGTACCTTATGAGATTTAGTTAGACTGATAAGACGATTAGTTTCAAGAACATAGTTTCACAAAAGTGGTGACCCAGCGGTGACCACTTGCCTTCGACAATAGGCAGTTTTTCAATGGAAAAGGAAATGAAATGTGTTTTTTTTTGCTTTTGATATCTTATAGTACCATGGTGGGACAAACTTCGGGCATACTACAGGAGGACCGTTTATTTCCACAAGTTATGACTATGACGCACCGATTGATGAATATGGTATGATCTCATAAAATGTGCTCTACATGAACTGCATTTGTTAATACCGAAACCGATCCTGACAACTTACAACTTCCTTGCAACATGAAAGTAATCGAGTTTGTGGAATTTTTTAGTTTCCGTGCATTTATTTCAGGACAGCTTCAACAGCCAAAATGGGGCCACTTGAAAGAACTTCATAAGGCCATAAAGCTTTGTGAGGAGGCATTGGTGGCTTCTGAACCAGAGACGTCTTCTCTAGGACCGAACTTGAGTGTACGCTACATATTACTTCCAAATGTTTAATTGTGTTATAACTATATCAGTATATCTATTATGCCATCTCAGTTCGACCGTCCTGAGGAAAGTACTGTGACCGTATCTGCTGGAGAGCCGAACAAGAACCTTGCTGTATTTTTTAAATCCCAACACAAGTTTTTTTCATTTTCAGGTTACAGTATACAAGTCTGGAGCAGGTGCTTGCCTTGCTGCTTTTCTATCAAATGTGGACAGGACATCTGTAGCAAATGTGACCTTCAATGGCATCACTTATAAGTTACCAGCTTGGTCTGTAAGCATTCTACCTGACTGCAAGAATGTAGTCCTTAACACTGCACAGGTATCTTCATCAGCTCTTTCATATTGTCAAATGTTCCTAGTTTCAGTCGTTAGAGAGACTTGTTATAAAAATGGCAGTGGGCTAATGGCAATAGCACTTTTGAAATAGTTGCGGTTCTTACAACGTTGCTTTACTTTGATTATGCGAATTTCCTCTCATTGCATGTTCTGTATTGAGTGACAGATTAACGCCATATCAGCTGTTCCAAGTTATCTCAAAGTAAATAGTTTATTCAAAGCAGAATGGAGTTGGATAAATGAGCCAGTCGGCATATCAAAGAACACGGTATTCACTCAGCAAGGATTGCTCGAGCAGATAAATGTTACCGCTGATACAAGTGATTACCTCTGGTATTCCATAAGGTGAAGATTGGAGAAACTAATTGATTAATATAGTTGCAGAGAGCTCTTGCTCCCAGCAGAGAGAAGTAAATGTTATCTTTTGCATAAAATTTGATATTTATTTCTATTTACACATGACAGCACAAATACTGAAGCTGGGTCTGAAGCTGTTCTTAGTGTGGAATCACTTGGACATGCCCTCAATGTCTTTTCAAATGGCAAAAAGGCAGGTAAGTGTGATAGAACTTACTGACCCGAAGTTGGTAAAATCCTTATAAATAGTTAGGAAGTATCTGCTCTACATTGAAAAAATAAAACTGGTCATATGATCTTACAGTTTATTGATATCTTAGGCAGCGCAACAGGAAGCTCTGGCAGTCCCAAAATTAGTAAGGAGTTCCCTATCACTCTCACGTCTGGAAAAAACACCATTGACCTTCTAAGCCTTACAGTGGGACTTCAGGTTTGGCCTTTAATGACATTGAACTGAGACGTTGATGCTTGGTTTTACGTCCCACACTATGATGTTGAATTCCAACTTACGTCTCAGAATTATGGAGCTCACTTTGACTTGACTGGTGCGGGCGTTACTGGTCCTGTAAAATTAAGAAGTAAAAATGGCAGTTCTGTTGATCTCTCCTCTGGCAAATGGACATATCAGGTAACATCAAGCATTCACAATGGCTCATGGTGACAGAATGACATTAATTTTTGATACTGGCAATATAAACATTCATATATTTTTCTCATATAATTAATGGATCAATGGACAGGTTGGACTACAGGGTGAGGATTCAAGCCTTCCACAAGGAAGTTCTACCCGATGGACTTCGGGTTCTGCTTTGCCTACAGGGCAACCACTGGTTTGGTTTAAGGTTGGTAATTAAATCTTGAAAAATGTCTTCACGTCAAGGTTATTTTTCTACGGTAAATTAAAAGCTTATTATCTCAACTGTATTGATAATTATTCCAGAGCATTTCATGTTCCTTGAATCATGGGAAATACTCATGGGTCAAGAACGTATAGACCATTAAGTGAATGTCATTTGATAAGAGTCTCCTTTTGTGTTGCCAGACAAGCTTCGATGCTCCATCTGGAAATAATCCTGTGGCAATAGACTTCACAGGGATGGGAAAAGGCGAGGCATGGGTGAACGGACAATCCATTGGGCGTTACTGGCCAACATATAACGCACCTAGTAGTGGATGCACTGATTCTTGCGATTACAGAGGACCTTATAGTTCATCCAAATGTCTCAAAAACTGTGGGAAGCCATCTCAGCATTTGTACGTTCTGTGAAGTGTGAACCTTGAGCTTTGAAAATGATGATTATTTTATGTTGTCTTCCATAATTACATTATTTGTGCAGGTACCATGTGCCTCGCTCATGGTTGAAATCAATTGGAAACATTCTCGTTTTATTTGAAGAGATAGGCGGCGACCCAACTCAGATATCTTTTGTAACAAGGCAGATGGCGACTGCATGTGCTACAGTATCAGAAGCTCACCCTGTACCTGTTGACATGTGGAAAGTAAATTCCGACAAAATTGAAGTATCAAGGCCTACATTATCATTACACTGCCCAGATGCCAACCAAGTCATTTCATCAATCACGTTTGCAAGTTTTGGAAATCCGAAAGGAACCTGTGGAAGTTTCAGCCATGGAAAGTGCAGGAGCGCGGATGCACTCGCCATAGTGCAGAAGGTATGAACACACACCCAAATAAGTCAACTGATATGCATTGATGAACATGTTTCAAATTCTTACAATCATCATCAACACTCACCCAAATAAGTCAACTGATATGCATTGATACACCTGTTTTGAATTCTTACAATCATCATCTCAAGGTATTTCCCCCTGAATCATCACTTTGAAAATGTACTTTACTTTGACATGGGTTTTAATTCAAACAGGCTTGTGTTGGTAAAAAGAACTGCAGCATTGAAGTCTCAAGACCGACTTTTGGTAGTTCATGTCCTTCATTGATAAATGCTTTAGCTGTGGAAGCGTATTGCACATACGAGGACTGAACCACCATCGTAGTCTGTCTAGTTAATAATGATCTCGGTGTAAAACTTTCATTCTGGATGAATAAAATTCGAGCTCAATCATACAAGATATGCATAACAAACATGAGAAAGTGCTGATTATATTTGATCATTTTTATAGCAGATAGTATAAAGATTCGGGTACAAATAGGAATTCATAAAGCGAGAGTTTTGAAACATTTTGATGCTGTAGAAATTTCATTACCCTTTGCAGCATTTGCTGTTAGTTTAGTTACTCTTCAGCAGAGGCCTCAAACTCATCTGGACGCTTGAACCTGCAGAGTTGACAAGCAGTTGAATGGAGTGAGGTTGTGTAATACTTGTCTTCTCCTCCCATCATTGGCATGGCTACACCTTTCTTTACAGGACTAACATAGTCTGCTCTGTATGTCTTTCCCAGGACTCCTTCGACCTGATCAGTTAAGCTCTTGAATTTGAACTGGGTCTCCAAATGAGCGAAAGCATCATTCTCAGGTAACTGATAATTGTGTTGTTTGTTTTCCTTTTGTCCAATTGGTGTCACCTTTACATCAAGCTCCAACAAGCCTTCAACTGTCACTCTAACACTGTTGGTGTCATCAGTCCTCTCCACCACAACCTGTCTGTCCTCCCCATTAATCCTCCATTCAGCTTCACCGTCTGTTGGTATCTCTACAGTTTCACCATCCCATTTAACGATCAGAGAATCAACCTTGTCGTCCCATTTTGACACCTTCTTAGCTGCAAGGTCTAGAGTGTGTGTATCGAACATGATTGATAGTGCTTGAACCCATGTGTAGTCTCTGGTCCTTCCTGTTGGCCTGCTTCCAATGAAATGGGCATTGATGTGCAGATTCTCATCTGAGAAAATGGCAAAGTTCCCTCCCTTGGCTCCATGGAAGTAGAACATCACACCATCACCACCCACGAACCTTGGATCGTAGCACAATGATCCATACCCATCACAGTTAGGTTTCCTGGCTGCAATTTGAATACCAAAAAGAAAAGAATTACTATGAGTTCCCCGTTCGTCATTATCCATAGTTTCTGGTACCCAAAATTAACCAGCATTATGAGAAAAAAAGATTGGGGATTGAGCAGGAGCAGGAGGAGCTTACCCTTGCATGTTGCTTCACATTTGTTGCCGCAGTTGATGAAACATCCCTTCTTCTTATTACCCTTAGGCTTCCTTTCAGGGCATTCGGCCGGGCACGTCAGAGTCTTGAAGTAACAAGCAGATTTACCTTTGCACTTTGCTTTCTCCTGCCCGGTTTTACCATTGGGTGTCAACGCATCATAACTACTTGTAGTATCATCATCCTCATCTTTCTTGCTTGATTTACCAGCCATCACCGTCATGGATTCAAAGGCCAGAACCAGAACCAAGAATAGCCCCAAACAATGAACCTTCGATAAACCCATCTCCAACACCAACAGTCTTCGTCTCCCAAGAATATACAATCCAAAGCTCTGAGATGGATTTGAGTTGGAATGCTGAAAACTAAACAATGGCCTTCCTTATATACTGTAAGAATGAAGTTGGTGAAGCCTTCCCATAGCTCTGACCTTCCCCTAGCTAGTTGCTTCATTTTGAATTCCATGTAGCCCATACGTGCCGGTTACAGGCAATGCACAACTTCAAGATACAGCTTTGTTTATCCATGATGGTGGGTTCTAAAAATACCATGGTATGTGTAATCATCCATTGGACTAGATACAAATAAAATGTGTGTCGTTGAAATATAAAACATGATTTACATAAACTAAAGAACATAAACATTTATGTCATCATCAAGCTTCGTGGCGTACCTGTATGAATGAATAGGTGCAATGTAGCTAGTGGTGAATGCGTCAATTGAACACTAGAGAGCGGAGCAGCAACTCTAATTTTGTCGGCAATACTCATTTGAAGATGCAGAATGTTTATTAAAGCATATAGCCAGCTTCTCTATTAAAGAGTAAACTATGGTGATGTGAATCTTGCATCTGATTATTGTGAAAGGATGATATTATAGATCAGCTAGCCAGCTTGGAACAGGACGCACGGACGGACAACGTGTTTGCCTTCTGATGAATTGATAAGTATATTTTAATCTTTTTAATCTATTATTTACAAATCCACCACCACACATTACTCAATCATATTTTCCTCCCTAAATCACTAATTTTCATCGCTAAAGGCCACCCCAAACACACATGGTCAAATAGAATTTTCCAAAAATACCCCTCCCACTATCCCTTATTACACACAATTCCATCCAATCCGTATTTGACCATATTTGACCGTATTTGACCAGATTTGACCATATTTGACAGTATTTGACCAGATTTATTTCAAAAAAATCTATATAATTAAAAATAAAAAATAAAAGTTACGAGTGTAAAGGAAATTGTTGAAAACTAGATGACATGAATAAATACACGGAAAAATTGAAAATTAAAAATTAAAAATGGATCGGGAAACTTTGGATTTTAATCACACGGGCCCAGTCCAGCCCATTAAAAATTAAAAATTAAATAAATTTACACACAATACACGGGTCTGGCCTGACCCAAAAATTAAAAGTTTTATTTTACACAGATCACACGGGCCTAAAAATTGGTATATCAAATCACGCATGTGTTGACCGGTACGACTGTGCATTCGGGACGACGGCGGCATGCTAGTATAATAGAATAGATTGCAGAAAATCCATCATTAAATAGACAATGGCTAAATTGCCCCCGTCCTCCACATAATATTACAATTAAATATCATCATCATATAGCAACCTAAACATTCATCGCTAAAAGTAACATTCGTCTCTAAAATCATCACCCATTCAGCGACGAAACTTTAACCGTCGTCGTTAAAAGCATCACTCATTCAGCGACGGGACAATGCCAGTCGTCGCTAAAACCTTATGACCTCTTTCCCACCCACCCCATTCAGCGACAAAACTTTACCCCTTGTCGCTAAAATATTATGACCTTCTTTCCACCCATCACCCATTCAGTGACTAAACTTTAACAGTCGTCGCTAATACTCATCCATTTTGCAACGCACCAGTCGTTGCTAAACACAATCTCATTCGTTGCTAAAACTCATTCCTCCCTTTTCGGAGTTTTGAAAACAAAACATCGGAGAAAATAAATGAAGAATCGAAGAATAGTGCATCAGAGATGATGGAAAATAGAGCGAAAAACGTTGGGAAGTTTGAGAGAAATTGAATGGAAACATCGGAATCGAAGACACTAAATTTAGAGGAGATTTCGAAATCGAGGCAACAAGCACCTGTTTCCTCCACATCCCCGTCGAACGATTGGTGCCTACACTTGTATTCTATAACTGAAACAACTCGTTACAATAAATTATTTTAGAAGTTTAAAGTAACTTTTTTATTAAATATTCTAATACCCTATAAAATCGATTAAAAAATAGTTTTCTGAAAATAAAAATTGATTTGGGTACCATGTCTTGTTGTCGCTCTCCATTTGTTTTTGTAGTATTTTCATACCAAAACCAGAATCTAGGAGTGTTCCTAAGTTATCACAATCTACCAGTTCTATCAATTTCAATACTCCTCAAACCAGAGTAGATCGACCAGCAATTGAGAACTTTAAGAGAGGAGAAGAGAACAACGAAGGAAGCTTTTTCAGATCTGGAATTCTTAAGAGAATAAGATTAGGCTTCCTGCTGATGATGAGATGCTTTTATATGGGTTGATCTAGGGTTGTAAATGAGTCAAGCCGAGTAGTAGGTTGTTCAAGCTTGGCTTGTTTAATTTTTAACAAGTTCAAGCTCGAGTCGAGTATATACGAGCTTTTAAAATCCTTGCTAACAAATGAGCTTTATATAAGTAATTAACGAGTAATTATCGAGTATCTAAGCGAACATACAAACGAGCACATAAAAAAGTTGTTCACAAGTATAAATAAGTCAAGCACCTGTTGCCCATCGTCGGCTAAGATAAAAAGTTGTCTTGCGACAAGCTCCGTGACAATATTTTTAATTACTACCATAAAAGCTAATAGAATATGGTAGGTTTCGTTTACTGAGTATCCTTCGATTTGAAGAATACAACTCACTCTTTGTAGTTGGGGATAATTGTAGATTTTGAGTAAGGAGTTGTTTGTTGTGGTGAGAGAAAAACTGGGTTGTGACCTGAGCAAACTAGTTCAGGACAGGGTAACCATTCCGGTGGCTGGTGACATCTCCATGGAGGATTTGGGAGTGAAAGAAGTTGAGCTCAAGAATGAAATGTGGAACGAAGTAGATATTGTTGTCAACTTGGCTGCTACGGTTAACTTCGATGAGAGGTACGCTTAATTATGCGTGTGTGACGTCCAGGCCCTACTTTATTTATATTCAACACCAATCCATCAGTTCAATAAAAATAACAATTAGCCTTGTGTATATGTAAGTAGCTAATTGTGTAAATCTTGGAGCATGCAGGTATGATGTTGCCCTAGCTATTAACACAATGGGTCCTAAGCATATTTTGAACTTCGCCAAGAAATGTGTCAATTTGAAGGCTTTCATCCATGTATCCACAGGTAACTATATATGCCATGATCTCATTTGTGTTCCCTACGCTTTTGGGGAATCGTCATCACTTTACAGCTAAGTATCATTTTCTTCAGCTTATGTTTGTGGAGAGAAGGCAGGAGTGATGGGGGAGACACCCTTCAAAATGGGGGAGACATTAAATGGCACATTTGACTTGGATATCAAGTTTGAGTTTAAGATTATGGAAGAAAAGCTTAAGCAATTGAAAGAGGCCAAGTTGACTGAACCAGCCATCACTGTAGCCATGAAAGACTTTGGAAACAAAAGGTTTGTAAATGATGAAACTTTTATGTATCCGTTTTGTTAAACTATAGTTCATATATGTACACTCTCTTACAGAGCTCTTTTCAATTCATCACATAATCAGGGCACAAAAGTTTGGATGGCCGAACACTTATGTCTTCACCAAGGCAATGGGAGAGATGCTTATAGGAGAATCAAGGGGGGACATGCCCCTTGTCATTCTTCGCCCTACCATTGTCACTAGTACCATTAAAGAGCCCTTTCCTGGTTGGATTGAAGGAGTAAGGTAATTAATTAATATCAATGAAGCCATACACTCACTCTCTAAACTATAATGGCCAACACACTGGATTACTTACTATATATAAGTCATGTGTGTCTCACTTGTTTTATATTATACAGAACCATTGATAGCTTGGCCATGGCTTACGGTAAAGGAAGAATGGAGTGCTTCCTAGGGGACCCTAACTCGACCATTGACTTGGTAATTGTCTAGTTAACTCTGAGCTCGCTTGAAGTTCCAACTTTATTCGATCTAACCATGTGTTGTTCATTTATATGTAGATACCAGCTGACATGGTGGTGAACTCCATAATTGTTGCAATGGCCGCCCATGCAACAAGGCCTGGTGAGACAATCTATCAGGTTGGGTCCTCCAACAGGAACCCTTTGAAATACTCGTCCATTCCACTATGGGGTCACATATACTTCTCCGAAAACCCATGGACCGGTAGGGATGGAAAGAAAGTCATTGTCGGCAAGATCAAGATATTGGACACCATGGAGAGCTTCCATAGTTACATGTCTCTTCGCTACATCTTACCACTAAAGGTATATGTTGCTATCATAAACCCACAGTACCTAAGCTCTGTACAAATTGATATTAAACTAACTTTTGTATGATATCTTCTTTTGTGTGATAAGATGTTGGAGTTGGCAAACATTGCATCATGCCACTACTTAGAGGGCTTTTACACAAATGCAAAACGAAAGATTGATGTTGTAATGAGACTGGTGGAGCTGTACAGACCATACTTGTTCTTCAAGGCCATGTATGTTTACTCAACCGAAGACCTCTAAAATATTATCTTCAAGTTTCATAATTTTAGCTAGCTTGCCACATATTGTCTGGTAAGTTGCTTAATATATAAATGGTCTTTACTTATGGACGGTTTTCACTTTTCAATGATGTAGATTTGATGACAAAAACACAGACAAGTTGCGAGTGGCAGCAAGAAACAGCATGGACTCTGCAGATGTATTTCACTTTCAGTTTGATCCCAAGACCATCGATTGGGAGGACTACATGATGAATGTTCACTTTCCGGGTGCTGTCAAGCACCTCTTCAAGTGATAAATATTAACTTTCCACTTAGATCTATCGGTGGATTCTTTTAAGCAAATGTATGCAGTAATATGTAGCTTGAGTATAACTAAAATTTGAATTTCAAAATTGTATAAAAAAGATTTTTTATTTCAAAATTGATGTACAATACTTGATGTCAATTTTAAATTACGAACATAGGATAATCGAAAATGCGATTCAACATATAGGTCAGTGCAGTCACATGTTATTAGTTGTTATATGACCTTTACCAATTCAAAAATTCACTGTTAATCCGTTACATGTCAGTTTTAGACGTTCTATATACCATTAAAAATCTGATTCGATTATCTACAAATCTCTGACTGGAGTTAAATTTAAATTCCGAACAGAGATAGTCTAAATTGCGATTCAAAATTCGGATCGGTGTAGTTTGGACTGCAGGGCAGGGCAGATCCCTGCGAGGCAGGTCCAGGCCGATGAATTTTTGACCCGCGCGGGGCAGGGCAGATCGACACCGACCCGCACAGGGCATGTCGCAATCGATCGAGAACCTCCCCGTTGACATCCCTACCAACACTGAATGCCACCATTTTACAATGATTTTGGATAATTTTCTTTCATATATTATTCGTTATAATAATTAGTTATAATAACATATTCTCTCCGTCCTATTTTAAAGTACTCATTCGGATTTAGGTATACATTTTAAAAAAATGTGTAAGTTAAAAGTAGGTAAGAGAATGAGTGAAAAATAAATAGATTGAAGGGATAGTATAAATATGAAGGTAGACAATATTTTATTTAAGAGAATGATAACCATATTTTGAAACGTCTAAAAAAATCGAGAAATATAATATGAGACAAAAGGAAATATAATTTACTTGTGAGCATTGAAGAGCTAGTTGGACTAAACTGAGTAGAAGCGTAACATTACAACCGCCCCACTTTGTTTAATTTGTTTCAATCCATAAATCGACCCATAGTTCCCATTTCTGATTTTGGGTAATTAATCTCCCGTTTACGTAATTTTTTACTTTAAATCTAGGATTAAATGTAAAAAAATCTATTCTTATAAAAGAAAGGAGTGAATCAAATAAAAAAGAGTGTTTAAAATAAAAAGTATAAAAAGATCATGTTCATTCATTTGATTCATCCTACGTTCCAGATTAAATCACAATAT
>JAWWMW010000058.1:349648-366031 GCA_035048345.1 Echeveria elegans | reverse complement strand
TGAGAATCTACATTTTACATTCCAGTTTATTACATAAACACGGAATATGATTTGAGATAATTTGAGAGCTACACTTTTGAAATAATCACATATATCAATATCATTATGAGATTTTATATTGAGATGATATAAATTTTTACCAAAAAACCCCGGAATGAAACCACAAAAAAGAAAATTAAAAAGAAAATATGACACTTCAAATTAAGTTTTTTTTGATGGGAGGTGAACAAATGAAAATTGATCCAAAACAAATAAAGGAAAAAAGTTTTGGCCAAACCTACCTCTAATTCTCTCTCTACGCTCCGCATTTAAATCTCTTCATCTACATCATCATCATGCATCTCTTCTCTATTCTACCATAATAAATGCTGCCATTGGCACCCTCTTCACCTCTAAGCATTTACTCCTATTGTCTCTGCTGCCTACTGCTACTTGCCTCCTCCATCTTCATCTTCACCATCTCCAAGAACAAGGACTGACTCATCTCTCTTCATATATCATCTCTCTAATAGCCGATTCTTTCGTCATCTTTGATAGATAACCAAGCTCCCACCCAGATCTGCCCTCCCTCAAACACTCCCATTATTCATTGATCCTAAGGTATGTTCCCCTTTTTTAATACGTCTCAAATTTCTTTGTTCTTTCGTCATCATAATTGGTATGAAGTGAGCTAGAGAGAGGATCAAAATCACACATATTGAGGTTCTTAATTTTATTTATTGGTTTCAGGATTTGAGCAGCTGGGCTGGAGATCCGGAGAGAGATCTTATCCCCAACAGTCGCCGCCGGTTGAAGTCGGTCCGGTGGCTGGTCACGTGTGCCGCACGTGCTGGTTCAAACTTATTAATTTACAAGTGAGTTTAAACTTTAATTAATCATTGTCTTTCATGGTTTGGCTTTGCTTAGGGTTGCAACGTTACCTGTTTGAGTAATCGTTATGCTTGAAAACCATGTTTAAGCTCTTAAAACAGTGATTGATTGATTGATTATTGATTATGGTTTTTAAGTAAAGATTTTTTGGATTATTCAACAACTGTACCTGCACTCTTTTCTAGTGAGAGACTAGGGCTCACACACTTCATTCTAACTTCTCTCTAATTCTACTGTTAAACTTGGCCTCTTTCCATGTAAATTTCTCCAGGTCAAGATCTGGGCTGATCTCATTTTCTTTATTTTTATGACAAAGTTGGTTACTTATTTATGTCCTTGGGGTTTCAGGCTGTGAAGATTTATCTGATAGGTGATATTAGAGCCACGGTTGTTATCATCAATCATGTATCAGCCAAATCTGTTTGTGAACAATCCTCATCACCATCTGCTGGCCGACATGGGGCATATCAAGACACCAGATAATGAACTGGGGAGTTTGAGAGATGAGGATTTCGAGAGCAAATCTGGAACTGAGGCTCAATCTGGGGATGACCAGGACCCCAATCAAAGACCTAACAAGAAGAAGCGTTATCACCGTCACACCCTGCGTCAGATTCAAGAATTGGAAGCGTAAGAAATCTGTACTATATATTCCTAGCTGATATTCGAATTTGATTTCTGTATGATTTCTTGCTCAAGCAGTTTATTAATACTTTTAGCTTAAATTAAACTGACTAGATCTTGACTAGTATGAACTTAATTATACATACGTTGGGTTCAGTTTCTTTAAGGAGTGTCCTCATCCAGATGACAAGCAAAGAAAGGAGCTAAGTCGTGAGCTGGGATTGGAGCCACTCCAGGTCAAGTTTTGGTTCCAAAACAAGCGCACCCAAATGAAGGTATGAACATGAGAAAATCAAGGCAGATGGCGTGTGGAAGTATTTGTTGATATATAATTTTGGCTATTTGCAATTTATATGCATTATAACTGTCCAAGTCCATAATGACTTAGGGATACATACAAGTTATGATACAAGCAAGGTGTGATTGCTCATTTATGTTTGTAGGGTCAACATGAGCGTCTTGAGAACTCACAGTTGAGAGCTGAGAACGAGAAGCTTCGCGCTGATAACATGAGGTACAAAGAGGCCCTTGGCAACGCTACTTGCCCCAACTGCGGCAGCCCAGCCGCCATTGGTGAGATGTCTTTAGATGAACAACATCTGAGGATTGAAAATGTGCGCTTAAGAGAAGAGGTATATGTAACTATCCACGTACACTTCTCAGTTATTATGCAGCGTAAAATTCGGACACTTGTTTCAAGACGTAGCTCGAAGCGAATTAATGCAGAACAAGATCTCCATAAATGCGATAGCTAGTTGCAGCCTGTTTGTGTTGGCTGTAACACCCATATATATCTTCGTGACAGATTGACAGGATCTCAGGTATAGCAGCTAAGTACATCGGCAAACCTTTGGTGACATACCCACACTTTCCGTCGATTGGGGTTGGAAAATTTGGGGCACAATCTTCAGGAATGGTCGGGGGAGACATGGTTGGAGTTGGAGGAGTGAGTGATCTGCTCAGGTCAGTCTCTGGACCGACTGAGGCTGATAAGCCTGTGATTATCGAGCTTGCTGTTGCTGCTATGGAGGAGCTGATTAGGATGGCTCAAGCTGGTGAGCCTTTATGGATTCCAAGTGCTGATCACTCCAGTGAGATCTTGTCTGAGGAAGAGTACCTGAGGACCTTCCCTAGGGGCATTGGTCCAAAGCCTTTAGGACTCAGATCTGAAGCCTCCAGGGAGTCTGCTGTGGTTATTATGAACCACATCAGCCTAGTTGAGATCCTGATGGATGTGGTATAAATCTGTTCCTCAACTTCTTTACGATTTCCTTCTTTGCAGTCGAAGATATATAATCTTTCTGTCTCAGATAACCATTTATTCTTATGCTTGATTACCAATCCATTTTGTCTTGTTGATCAGAACCAATGGTCAAGTGTTTTCTGTGGTATCATCTCAAGGGCCATGACACTCGAAGTTCTCTCAACAGGAGTGGCTGGAAACTACAATGGAGCTCTTCAAGTGGTACGCATTTCACCCACATTTAACTTGTTTGCAGCATCGCAAGTCTGCTCAAACGTTCTTACATGCTGAAGCTTTTTTGACATCGAATGTGTTTCAACAGATGACAGCTGAGTTTCAAGTCCCTTCACCACTTGTTCCAACTCGTGAAAATTATTTTGTGAGATACTGCAAGCAGCATCCGGATGGGACTTGGGCTGTGGTGGATGTTTCCCTGGCCAGCTTGCGTCCAAGTCCTGTTACAAGGAGTAGAAGAAGGCCATCAGGTTGTCTGATCCAAGAGATGCCAAATGGTTATTCTAAGGTACTGAAACTCTACTTTTCTTGTAAGATTATCTTGATCCAGCAGGCAGCAACTAATAGGCATGTATTTGTTTCTAGGTGACCTGGGTTGAGCATGTGGAGGTTGATGACAGAGGAGTGCATAGCATTTACAGGCCACTGGTGGACTCTAGCCTCGCCTTTGGAGCTAAGCGCTGGGTGGCTACTCTAGACAGGCAATGCGAGCGTCTGGCTAGTCTCATGGCAAGCAATATCAACACTGGAGATGTAGGGGTGATAACAAGGCCAGATGGAAGAAAGAGTATGCTGAAACTAGCTGAGAGAATGGTGGTGAGCTTCTGCGGTGGGGTTGGTGCATCCACTGCCCACACTTGGACCACCCTGTCGGGAACTAATGCTGATGATGTTCGAGTTATGACCAGGAAGAGCATGGATGACCCTGGTAGGCCACCAGGCATTGTGCTTAGCGCTGCAACCTCGTTCTGGATACCAGTTCCGCCTAAAAGAGTTTTCGATTTCCTTAGAGATGAGAACTCCCGAAATGAGGTACGGTAACTCCCCTGAAGCATACACTAAATCAACCCATTTTCTTTAACTTTAAGCTCCCTGAGAGATATAACATATTCCATTACTAAATGCGTTACAGTGGGACATACTTTCCAATGGTGGCCTGGTACAAGAAATGGCACACATTGCCAATGGCCGTGACCCAGGGAACTGTGTCTCACTTCTACGCGTCAATGTAAGTGGCAACCACTCCATGATTATATACTTGCAAATGAAGTCAGAACAACACTTGACTGGTGTCCGCATCTCACTGTTGGTATCATCTCTTACCAGAGCGCAAATTCCAGTCAGAGCAATATGCTAATCCTACAGGAGAGCAGCACCGACCCAACAGGCTCATATGTTGTCTATGCTCCAGTGGACATAGTGGCAATGAATGTAGTTTTAAATGGAGGTGACCCTGACTACGTTGCTCTACTGCCTTCAGGCTTTGCAATTCTGCCTGATAACGGGGTATCCGACCCAATTAGCATTGGGCAGCAGCATGGCGTGCTTGATGTGGGATCCGGTGGCTCGCTGCTCACCGTTGCATTCCAAATACTGGTTGACTCTGTCCCTACAGCGAAACTTTCTCTTGGATCAGTGGCTACTGTCAACAGTCTGATAAAGTGCACAGTTGAGAGGATCAAGGCAGCACTGTCCTGTGAAAACACTTGAACAGTTCAAACAGAAGAAAAGGTACCAAAAAAACTACATTTCATAACTTCTGAGGACAGAGGTATACTATTTCTTCTCGTAAGTTACTACTTGAGCTATAAAATGTTCCTTTTTGATTCAATTTGCAGGGAAGAGCAATGGGAGCTCAGGAGGCTATTTATCTTTAAGAAACCCTTATCAGGAATTTAAGAAAATGAAAGGAAGAAGTCAAGAACGCACCATACAAAGTGTTGTTACACCGTTTCGAAAATGGCTAAGATGACCTAACTGCTGGCAATTTTTGACACAGTGTGATAGTGAAGTGGGTTCGGGTATTGACTTTGCATCAGAATTTTATCTAACAGTATTCTGTAGTATGATTGTAAAAATATGGAAAAACTAGAACATTGTTGATATCCAAGCTTGCAGCTGTTTGTTTAAGGACCATATGCGTGCCATGTAATATGCACTTCCCCTTGATCTTTGGTCATTACTTTTATCATGATTTTGCTTGAAGTATGCTGATATTTGAATATTTAGGTATATTCTGTTTTGTTTAGTTCAATTTTAATGAGTTTTGAATACCAAGACTAATGCATCTCATGATGCATTAGCTTAAAAAGAGTTAGACCTCCTGTGGTCTAGACTCTAAAGCACTAATCTATCCTAATAATAGGATAGTGTCCTCAACATACAAATAGCTAGGACAATTTTTCATCGCTAAAGTCCTGATTTTTGTCTATATAGGGTAATAAAACAAAATAAGAATAAAAACAAAAACAAAACAGAATTTCATTTGACAAAAATACCCCTCCCCATACTTTTATTTACACCACACACACCATACACACGTATTTGTTTCAATTATTTCGTATTTGGCTTTAATTGTATGTGACCATTTAAATGTATGTGACCATATATTTAATTGTATTGGACCGAGTATTTGACCAATCTTTTTACATATATATTTCTCATTCGGGATGACGGATTGTCACAAAATTAAAAATAATATAATGAAACTATATTAAAAAAATTAGAAATATAAAACATTCAAAAATTTCAATTACAAGAATAAAATTATAGAGAGAAACGTTGGATATCTTTATTAAAATTGAATTAAAATATGAAGAAAATTTCCGTCGGGACGACGGTTGACACTTGTAAGTAATAAGCGACTATTGTCATAACTCATACCTCTTGTAAAAACCATCAACCAAAAAGAAAATTTTCACAATAGTTAGTGTATATATGAGCTTAAGAGACCCCAAATCGAGAAACATGCCCAACCCAGTCCCCATTTTACGGTTTTCATAATATTAATGTAACAGCGGAAGATGTGGATGAAAAATGAACTCACCTCGCTTACCCGCCTTGCATCTTCAAAAATTACATCATGCTTGAAGCCCAAGGGAATAAAATTAGAGAAACAGGGAAATCTTCATTCCAGCAAACAATTTCACTCTTGTGTGTTTAAGGTCTTATATATATACTGTCTGAATTCATTGATCTTGTTGAAAAGATAAAATGAAGTGTGAATTACAGTTGAGTAGCTGAGCTAGCTGTTATTAAAATCATGGTATGATCTGTGATTAACCAAAATGGAGGTCACCTTTCTGTCAGCAATAATGGTGGGGTAGCATGAAACGCAAGACCTTCATTTCATTCCCCCGGATTTTTCTCAACATAGTCGGTCTGGAGATTAAGCAGGCAGCCAGTCTCACTGCAGTAAAGACCAACGAGGTCATGTAGAGTTTACAAAAAAAAAAAAAAAAAAGTAGGTATTCATTCCCTTCCACGTTACCAATGAAAAATATGGAAACACGAATCACCCATTAGAATCATGCAAGTAAATTTCAATTTTCAGTGATGTGTAAAAACAAAAAAGGAGACGAAAAGTACTGTTTCATACGGCTTGCCTAATGTTTCCCGTACAGTCAGTAGAACTCCGAAACAAAAGTTTCAAAAGAAAGTGATCAGACCACTCACCAACAAAACAACATAAGGACAGTGCAATTGTAAGCTGAGACAGAATCATTGTCAGGGGAGACTAAAAGTTTAGAAAGACAAGTTTAACATGACAAAACGGCTATAAGATACTAAAAGTAGATCGAGATTATTACAAGCTTTAGAACAAATCGAAAAATAGGAGGGTTGTTCAGGTGAAAGCCAAAGATCCAAAGGTTCTTTGGGACTGAGTGCAAATGAACACATCATCTGTTTGTTACAGAGCAGCCCATTTTGGGATCAAAGTCATTAGACCAACTGTTCCACTAGTTCGTCTAAGCCAACACTGCCAACTAACGCATCCTTCATCAAAGCCACTTCCTAATGACTATAAAATTGTATGCATAACTTTCTCGAGACAGAATCAGGTAAAACACACAGAATTCGTTAAGGTATATATCAAAGCATTTTAAATACAAGTTTCTGGAGGTCCCCAAATTAACAAATCAACCCCATTTGCAGCCGATACCTAAGTAGCAATGAATTTCTTCCGGACTTCAATACACCAGACTCAGTAGAAGAAAAGTAATATGTCCGAACTGCAGCTCGTCCCAAGTTGAAAGAGAGACCAAAGCTAAGTCAAAATTTTCAATTTCACACAGATGGAAGTATAAAATTACAATTTACAAAGAAGCTGGAGTGCTGGACGCTGCTCACCTCAAGTCACAAAAGCACCGGCATCCGCTTATTACCACTTTCGCCTGAACTGGAAATCGACAGTTCAGATTATTAAACCCTAATTCCCAACTTTTACATAGTTTGAGGGGGGCCCATTTTACACCGCTTATGTTTTGAAGAGAAATTAAGATGAATATTATTTTTTGTCAGAATATTCAATTTTTTGAAGAAATTATTTTTAAAAATATTCAATTTTGTATGTCATTTAAAAATTGTAGTAAAAATAAAAAAGTGAATTTTACAATTTTTTAAAATATTTTTTCATAAAGTTTATTGGAAATGAGTGATACTCTAGATTTTGAGTGGTAGATTTGGAGATTCAACATTCAAATTCTTTATTGAAGTGCGTAGGATTTAGGATATGGCGTTATGTAGCTGATTCTCTATTTAAAGTGTTATCATGTGCGACATTTTTAGATGCATTGGAGACAATATTAGTCCTAATGTTGCAAAGAACACATTCAACAATAAAGGCTTCCCCATTGTCTCATTTTCGTTTTTTCCAAGACACAAGTCAAGTCTTCTGGCCTTTCATGGCCGTGGAAAACTTGTCTAGCTCACAATAATGTTATGTTAAAATATTGTCTTCTTTCTTTGAATCCAAAAAAAAGGTATGAGCCATTTATAAGGCTGGTAAAGGGTTGTCCAATATAAGCCATCTGCCCTTAGTGATTATTTGGAAAAAATTGTATTCATATGAGGCTTGGAATCATGCTTTAAGGCTTCAATTTAAGTTCCAAATTGACATTTTATCTGCTTAATGTTGCTAATATACAAACCAGTCATCATCTATATCTTAATTATTGTAATAATTTCTCAATATTCCGTTGTTTTTTCAGAATTTCAGAACATAATATTGTGTAACAAAATGGTTTTCAAAGATCGAAATTTCCTCCTTTTAAGAGGAATGTTTTTTTTTTAACTTTGTGACTGAACCAAATAATGCGATTTTGTCATCTCTTCACATGATTCTACATTTCAATTATCACGATAGTATCCGATGTAGGGGTGACAATTGGAAATGTAGATCTGCCGCCTTGTCCTGCCCCGCAGGATTAATTATAATTAATTCTAATTAATTAAAAGTTAACTCTAATTATTTAAAAAATAATTTTAAATAATCCTAATTAATTTAGAATTAATTCTAATTAACCCTAATTAATTAAAAATTAATCGTAATTAATTAACCCATAAGTTACAGGACCGTACAAAATATCAAAATTAAGTTTAAATACAAAACAACATGAAATCCTAACGAAATAAAATCGTAACAAGATAGTATGGCCCAACAAGCCCAGTTAAATAAGCCTAATCACTTGTCTTCATCATTTTCTTCGGGGCAAAAAAGATTCATTCTCGAATCTTGGGCGAATCGGTCACATGATCATCCAGAGCATATAACAGAGAGTATGAATAGGCACGTTAAGAAAATCAGCCTGTAGACCATCATCAAACTCAGAGATATCTACCTCTAAGACAAGTCTCCAACATTGATCTCGGGGAGGATTCTGCTCGCCTCCAAAAGGATTAGTATACGCAAAATCAAAATTAACACGTCTAACCTCAAGGTCACATACTTGACATGATGTCGCAGGTTTGCCTTCTCACGTCGCAACTGAACATCCTCCATGACTACCTCAACAATTGTTGCTCACATGGGTTTACAACGCCGTTTCACACGGAATCTACTGGAATATGATACCACTCTCTGATGCAGCATGCGGCGAGCAAAAAGGTTAAAAATCAAAGTCTCATTAATTGCATTGAATATCGAGAAATTTATATGATAAATTAAAAAACTCGTTGATTTCGTAGAATATCAAGACTATGACTTCAAGAATCATTGATTTTTGCAGAAATACTAAAGCTTTGAAGATAAGGGGAAACCCTATTTTTTAATTCATCATTCACTATCGTACAAAATCAAAAGTATGTTTAAATAGAAAACAACATGAAACCTTAATGAAATATAACTCTAACATAATAGTATGACCAAAGAAGCCCAATCGATATCACTTGTCCGCATCACGCTGCCTCCATCAGGCAACCGAATCAAATCAGCTTAATTAAAGCCCTAAAAGTAAAACTCGTGTACGTTTGACTTATTCGATGAGGTGCGTAAGACTTTACAAAAGTTGATGCAATGGAATATCTCCGAGGTGACAGGGATATTGTAACCAAAGTCATAGAAATATGATCAAGGTACAGTTGTTTATATTGTGATTCTTGTGCATCACTAGGGGCCAAAGCTTCTATTAAAAACACACAACACATACGCTATTTGTCCACACTGACACTTAGTGCCCATGCATTAACCAATATCGATTGTTGACTTTTTAATCAATATGCACATATATAACGAAATGTAGTTCATCATAGTTGAAGCCTGGCATTTTGTTGTCCAGCAAGAGCAAATCTCATTTCGTTATCTGTCTATATCCTTTTTCTTGATCCTCAAGTCATCATGCCGGCCATCTTCAAAAACCACCATGCCTATTCCAAGCTGGACATAGAAGACCCGGAAGACAGAAGCCATAGGAGAGCTCAGTTCTTGATTTATAAGACACTCCAAGAAGCAGATGAGCATCATCATCATCATAGTCATGCTAATAAGAAGAGAAGTTCATATAATGGGATTAAATTTTGTACCTTGAGGGTCAAGTTAGGACGGAGGCTAAAGAAACTGAAGAACAGCTTGTGCTTTAATGTCTCACTAGCGAAGATTGGTGTGTACAGGCAGGTTGTTGTGCAATTGAAGACATGGAGGAAGTTTTTGGCTGGTAAGGAGGGGTCGTTTAGGTCAGCCGCGTCAGCGGCAGCTCTTCCTCGTAAATAAATAAAAACCTCCTGCCCAACATCGAAGTAAATTCGAAAAGAGAGACCGACCCAGATCGCAGATACGGACCACAAGCAAAGCAGGACAGAAGCAAACATTTTTCAAAACCTTAATTTTATCTTTTTGACCTATTCATTGATCCATTTTAGGTGCCTATTCACTTGTTGTCGCTCAAAGGTCATACCTTTATTGTCTGTGCTATGTTTTCTTAGTGTTGAGCTGTGGATTGGGTTTCGCGATTCGATTGTTTAGTTGGGTTGATTGGGTATGTGTTTGTCTGGTGGTTGATTGAGTATTCGATTCTTTAGAGCTGGTGTTTGTTTTGACTCAAAGTTTCAATCTTTGTTGATTGACCTTCTTTCAATTGTGATTTGATTGGCATCTGCTGCTTCTCAGGTTGGTGATGATGATGGTGGTGTGAACTGTGAACAGCCAGCCAGATCAATGCCCGAAGCGTTTAAAGTGTTTTATGATTGATTTGAGGTGTGGAGGGATTTTCGCCCTTTCGAGATAGGCTGCAACATAGCGCCCAGCTGGTAGTCACAACAGATTCATCTCATTTGAGAAGGTTGTTTCTGTTCTGGAGATGAAAGGTGAAAATGGGAGTTTATCGAGAAAAATGTTTGATCTCAAGTTTAGTCTGAGATCGGGTTTTCAGCAAGTTGTTCAGGATGCGAATGTGCCAGTAGATGCTTTTAAACAAAGTTGTTGGGCTAATATGCCTCCGGAACTATTAAGGGATGTGTTGATGAGGATTGAGTCGTCTGAAAGTGACTGGCCTCCTCGGAAGAATGTCATTGCGTGTGCTGGCGTATGCAAGAGTTGGAGAGAGATCACTAAGGAAATCGTTAAACTACCTGAAGTTTCTGGAAAGTTGACGTTCCCGATTTCGCTGAAGCAGGTTTGATATACTTGAAATATCTTTCGTCATTTCTATACATGGCATTAAACTAGATATCCAAGAGAACCTTCATTTTGTAATCTTTTTGGTCCAGCTACTAATAACATCAATTTTTTTTCCTAATATGTGTGGAATTTGGGAATTTGACACTCACGGAAACTGATTGACCGAGTCTTGATAATATTTGATTTTTAGAAAGTATATAATAGGATATAGGACTACCACTAAATATTGAATTTACTTAAGTGCTCAAATTTGTTGATGATGCTAGCTTGAATATACGGTACGAAGAAATGTTTGATAGAAGGTGTTATGAAATTTATAGAAAGGCTCTTTAGTTCACTTGTTTCTTTTAATCGCATTTGCCAATTTATTTGCCTTTGTGCTGTATCGGTTTTGTAGCCTGGTCCGAGGGAGGCCCCTGTCCAGTGTTTTATCAAACGCACTCGTTCAAGTCAGACATATCATCTTTACCTTGGCTTAAATCATGGTACTTTGCACCTTCATTTCTTCAAATATTCGCATAAATTATCAGTTAACATTATACCAAATGTCACATGCTTCTAAGTCTTGGTTCACAGCCTGCGCTATGTTTTTCTGTTTATAGTTAATTTTAATTTTTTCCTATTTAATTAGTCAATCGATTGCGGTACCATCTGTTGAATAGCTAATTTAGAATGTGTTGGAGAATTATGTTTGTTGAGGGATTCCATTCTCCATAATCCATATCACTCATTTTAAAGGAACATTAATTAGAAACTGTCGAGACATTGCGTTTTCTATACCAATATAAAGTAGTCATCTGTCGAGATACAGATAATTCCCATCACTAACTTGTTTGCTGTATGTTCAACTTCAACCTTTCTATATCTGTTAGCAGCCTCCAATGACGAGGGAAAGTTTCTTCTAGCTGCAAGGAAGTGCAGAAACCTTACTTGCATTGACTATATCATCTCGTTAAATGCTGATTACGTATCAAAAGGGAGTAACACCTTTGTTGGCAAATTAAGGTATTTATAACGGTTCTTGAACCGGTTGGTTGTTCGCTTGCAAGGCATGACCTATGAGATTTCTTCTTTATAATTTGCAGAACAAATTTCCTGGGAACCAAGTTTGTAGTTTACGATACGCAACCTCCCAACGGTGGACCGGTAGTTACCAAAAGTCGATCCTCCCGTTTGGCTTCACTTAAACAAGTTTCTCCCAGAGTTCCTTCCGGCAATTATTCTGCTGCGCATATTTCGTATGAGCTGCATGTCATGGGAGCCAGGTGCTGGTTTCTTTTTCGTACGTGGATTTTTTAATATCATTTGATCAACCAGTCGGGTTTATCTTACTTGCAGTTATCTGAATTTCATATGAACTTCTCTGAAATGATAGGGGTCCGAGGAGAATGCAGTGTGTCATGGATGCTATTCCCGCCTCTTCTGTTGAGCCAGGAGGATCAGCTCCCACGCCGACTGAGTTTTATCCTAGCATTTCCGAGTCAGGTGTATCCTTGTCATTCTTCAGGTCAAAGTCAACCAAAACTGAAAACTTCCCGACGGGGCCACTATCAACTGGCACAGAGGGAAAGCTTGTGCTGAAGAACAAAACTCCTAGATGGCATGAACAACTCCAGTGCTGGTGTTTGAATTTCAACGGCCGGGTTACTATTGCCTCTGTTAAAAACTTTCAGCTAGTAGCAGCCTCTGAGACAAGTGCTTCAAGCCCCCAGAATGAGAATGTCATCCTTCAGTTCGGCAAAGTGGGGAAGGATGTTTTCACAATGGATTATCAGTATCCATTATCAGCCTTTCATGCCTTCTCCATTTGCCTGAGCAGCTTCGACACCAGAATGGCCTGTGAATGATTCAAATCTTAGCATGCTTCTCCGTGTGTAGCCAACCTTTTTTGGATTGAAATTCTGAAGTGGTTGGTGAGAACAGAGTGAATTGTATGTCAAAGCTGTGGAGTCTGCTTTATTTAACTTCACTCAACAAGGATTTGGATTAACAGATTCAGCCTCAATACCTGATTTGATCGCTCGATGTTTAGGTCCAACCTTCTTTTGTATATGTGATATAGGCCTGTTTACCTATCGTACATCAAAACAGGTACGGACATAGAAATTTCGCTGGCATTTGGCTTGAGAAAATAATTTGAAGAATCTCGGGAGCTTGCGAAATTGTACAACGAAAGGGGCGACTTGTGAAACTATTACCTACCTAGTGGTGATATTGTCGTTCCGTACGAAATTGTTTCTCTATTAAATTTAAATTTTAAATTTTTATATTTTTATATTTTTAATTTAGTTGGAATCGTTTAGTTAGGGATAGAGATTTAGCTAGATGTTGTTGGTAAATGTATGAATTTAGTTAGATATTGTTGGTAACTATATGGTTTGTTAGTTAAATATTTAGTTGGAATGGTTTAGTTAGGTGATAGAGATTTAGTTAGATGTTGTTGGTAAATGTATGAATTTAGTTAGACGTTGTTGATAAATGTATGATTTGTTAGTTAGATATTCTTTTATATAGATAGATGATCGAGAGATGCTCCCAAAAAAAATGTATCCGCATCAATCAGGAAAAAACATCCCAAGGTAGAATTTGATCATGACATTACGACCAATTGAAACATATCATGTGTAACGTGATAAAATTTTAATGTTCATTTTTAGATATTATAAATTATATCTTAAAAAGTAATGGAATTTCAAATTTTTAAAAAAATTATCATTCAATTTAATTTTTTTAAATCTATATGTAGACATTCATTTCGAGTGAAGATTACATGAAAAAGGTCATAGATCTATAAAGTATAAAGTAATTAGAACCTTATATTGGTGAATTCTGAAAGGACGAGATTTACTACAAAATCAAAATCAAAATTATTTAAAATAGTTGAAAATCAACTAAAAGGGTAAACTTGTCCGCTAAACAACTTACAGCTACCAACAGGGTGGTGTCCTGTTGGTTAAGAGTTCAGACATGAAACTCTTATGCCTAGGGTTCAATTTCCGGCCTCCACCATTTCTTTTCCGTTGCTTATTATTAGGCTTGGTCATTCTCCTCTCATCATGAGTAGGAGCTCTTTACTGACCCCCCTATGGTGTGGACGCAGTCAGGGGCGAAGCCAGCTGGTAGGCTGGCCTGGCTCAAGCCCGGTAAACTTTGAGTTAAAGAAAATGTACTCTAGAACATCCTAAAGTCTGTAGCATAGTGGTTAGAGCATCCCTCTCCTAACTAGAGGTCTCAATATCGATCCCTGGCGCCTTAACTAATTTTTTCATGTAAATTTTTTACTGGGACCTAAATTGCGCATATTCGCAGCAAGGCTCTGCTGCAGGTCCCAGTTGCCTTTTTTGGTTCGATAAATTGTGTATCATTTTGTTAAAACTTATAAACTATTTATTTCTATGTTTGGTTTATAACATATATCAAGCGGTATGAACTCATTCGAAGAATTTATAAAAATGCACAACATGAGTCATAAATAGTGTCTGGCGAATTTTTTAGCCCTACAAGATTGCGAATCCTGGATTCGTCCCTGTTGAGAAGACGATATGCTGGAGAATGGAGATTGATTGTGAATGGAAACTGATGTAAACACCTTTCACCAAAGTGAACTTGTTCCAGAAAATATCCTCAAATTGTAACTGAATCATAAAGGTTTCAGATTTTTATTCTTTTCTTTGTGTAAAGAGTTGCCAAATCCCACACCAAAAAAAAACATGTATTTCTGTATCATAATCTGTAGCACGACCCATTATGAATACTGGGTTTTTACCCAAAAAAATTTGATTCAAGTAAATTGCAAAACAAATGCCTAACCAAACGCCAATGGTGTGGTGACTCATTGGTTATGGCTTCCGTCATGGAAACCTTAGGTGCAGAGTTTATTATACCCTGGCCTCCGCCACCTTAGATTAACGAACAATTTGTGCTAATGTATATTTGCATGCACTTTCACAGATTCTTCGGCATCAAGAGTTAGTGAGTAAATATGAAAGATCTAATGACGGCAGAGCACCCCCAGGTTATAAGACTCTTTTTACTTAATCGTTTGTCGTCCCAAGTCCAAAAAAAAAATGTTCACATCTAGTTTGTAAATGGGTAATGTTAGATTTGTTAACTTTCCTTTGCCATGCATGGAAAATAATTGGTAAATATATGCTTGTCTGTGCAGGTTGATCTTGCACATCTGTTGGCTATCTGTCTGTGATCAAGAATTGCGCACTCTCACTGCAGAGGTAAAATCTGACAACTGTATAAAATGAAAGTAACAAACAACCCAACGTTTGTACTTAGAAGTTAGAACTGATGCACCATGGTACCTTGATGCATGTAAGATGCCTTAGGACACTAGAATTTTATAGTTATCTGTCTTTTGTTATCAATCAATGAATCCGGTCCTGTCAGTTGTACTGCACTAATTGATAGTTAGTTCCATTTTCTGGTTGCAGACAAATCAGTTACACTCTGAGTTAAAGCTTGCCCGGTCCCTAATAGCTGAGAGGGATACCGAAATCCAAAGAGTTAATAACACCAACCCTCAAGTATGGTCCCTGAACTTCATTGCAAAAACAAAGTTGCAGAAGCCATTTCCACCTGAAAATTTGAATGTTTGAAAATGCTGAAATTCTGAGACAAATATTTAATCACCGTGAGCAAATGTTATTGATGATACATTTGCTGATATTCGCAACAGTATATCGAGGAGAATGAAAGATTGAGGGCTATATTGGTAGAATGGAGTGCTCGAGCAGCCAAGGTATGTTGGTGCCTGACTCATCATATTTTACAGTATGTAGCTTCAATTGAAATGGATGAAATACTAACATGGAGTTCATTTGTGAAAAAGCTTGAGCTTGCTTTAGAGATGGAGCGTGTATCGAACATTGAATACAAAAAAGAAGATTGCGTCATTAAAAAATCAACTCCAACTATCTCCTGAATCACCAGACTGTTAAGGAGCATGACTACCTTCCTTTCATGTGATATTCCAACGATCCTTTCTTCCGGCATATGAACGTTGCACTTCCAACAGGATGGGAACTCAGCAATGAGGCATTACATGTACGCAAGTGTAGGGTTCAAAACAGCTAGTCATTGTGCATTTCTTTGTAGAAATTCATGCGCTGGTTGGTCATGTCGTGTAAATTATCTACTGTTGCGAGCTCTTACGTTGTAATGTATAAATTGGCTCAGTTTGGCGACCAAGAGTGCGACTAAGGGACCAACAAAAGTACACACTAATGTTGAACTTCGCCATAAACCTACCAAGAAATTTCTTAAATAAAGTCTGAAAACCAGCAGCTGTCATTGGGCCGGTACGGACCTTTATTAATAGAACACAGCCCAATAACAGTGATCAAATTCGAGAGCCGAGACTCTGTAAGACTGAGACGAAGATAATTAAACCCTAGAAAATGAACACGTTGGTCAAAACGGCATCGCATCTCCTCCGGCGAGTGTCGCCCGTCTCGCTGCAGCAGACAGCGGCTCACCAATTTCAGCAGAGCAGAGGAATCAGAGTCAA
>JAWWMW010000058.1:292171-311400 GCA_035048345.1 Echeveria elegans | reverse complement strand
AATTAAAAGGTGTAAAAATGAGAACTATGTATATGGGTATATCCAATCAATATATGAAATATGATGCAGACATGGTTGTGTAACCTTTGACTCTTACGGGTGGAAACTCTACTTGAAAAGCAACTTGAAAGAGTTCAACACAGTAAAATTAATGAAGTTAAAATTCCTTATACAGTCCATGATGAAAAAGTTACATCAACCGAATACAAAATGACCCAACAATATACAATTTTACTGAATGTATGTCATTAAACAATGAGTATTTTCCTCTTCCAAGGAAAAAGACGACTATTATTTTCCACAATGCCGGGAAACAAATTGATACTAGATTTCCCAGAGCGTGAACATACCGGGCCAGCAGATTTACGGTCCAGGGTGATGGCAAAGTACATCTCATTGACTAGCGACAACTTTTCACACAAGTAAACCTGTGAATGCAGAATTATAATTTAAGCATCTGTTAAACAAACAAGAGGATAGTTCATGCTTACTTGATATTAACAATACAATACAACTAAGGTGTTCTTTAACAGCAGACTGTAAAAAGTATCCAACCAAAAGAATGCTAAAAAGTATTTTAAGTATACATAGGAATAATAAAGGAACTAGAAATGGAAGTGAAGCCATACCTTACTAACAATCTTTCCCAGAGCGCCAGTTTGTTTGGTGACCAAAATCTGCCCGAGCATCTTCCCTGATACACATTACACAGCATCTTTCATGAATGTTGAGACCAAAGATCAAATCAAGTATTGTTTAAAGTTTGAAGTAGAGAGGCTTGGACACGATAGTTTACATTAACTCACAAATATAAGACCTTTGGACTTTCAAATTACATTGCAAATACTACCACAATCCACATGAAGTGATAAATCGAGAGTTAGTTACCAGCTAGTTCCTCAGCCTTTTCCTTCTTAACAATGTGCACACCACCTTTTAGGCCACTTTTAAAAGTTCCCAACCCTCGTCCACCAGCCAAAACTTGACTTTTAACAACCAACTGCAATAGAACGTTTACACAGTACCATCACCACATAATCAAGTGAATAAAAGAAAAATCTTTGGTTTTCTCAGAAAACAAACTAAAGCCACCAGTCTAAGTCAATCAAGTTAAAAAGCAAAATCATTTTCATCAGTCCACACACTAACTTCATACGGTAAAATCAAATAAAATAGAAAAACTACTTCAAGAAAACCTCATTTTGATTGGGAAAAGACTCCTGAATAGCCTTCTTAAGCTCCTCAGTTGAGCCAACAGCAACTCCTCTAGGCACATTTACTCCATATTTGCTCATCAACTCAGCACCCTGAGTTTCCAAAACACACAACATCAATAACCATACTTTCCTCCTCAACTCAACAGATTCAAGCTTCTTTTAACAACTCCAAACTTCCGCTCATAAAAATATATTTCAAAATGCATCTTAACCTTCCCAATTTGAGAGAATGAAATAATAATAACCAAGCAATCTAAATCCATCCATCATCTGATTTCCACTAATCGTAGCCCTAATCAGTTCAACTTTTTTTAGAAACTAAAAATCGAACCTGATACTCGTGTATGTTGAGCCGACGAAGCTGCTGCTGCTGCCATTTCCCAGCGACGGAAAGAGAACGAGCAGCAAGCTTGTTGATCAGTCCTCTCACCATTTTTGCAATCCTTCGATTTGAGCAGCGAATGATCGAATCAAGCCTCTGCAACCCTAGATCAAGAAAAAGTCAGCGTTCGGACATTGACTAGGAAAAAATACCACTGGAAAACTCACAATTCTGAGATTTACCAATTGGTCCCTGAGGTTTTATTTTTTATACACTACCGAAGTTTCAATAGTTTCTATTGCAGCTTGTAGGTTCAGTTGTTCATACCATGCTTAATCCACCAGCAAGAAATTACCAACCACTGGCTGCGATCTTTCAAATATCGAGATATAGTAGAAAGGAAGAATGAAAGTAATGCAGTTGAGGGCGGAGTTTCGGAAATTTCGAATTCTGTTGTAGAGAAATATATAGCTTAAAAAGAAAGATTTAATCATTGATAGTCTGAAGAGGTAGTTACATTAAACAAAGTTACAGAAACAAGAATATTTTCAAGATACGTGAGACGTAAACGTTGATGCTTTCTGTCAATACAAAGCTTCCCTGGTTTAGTTGCATCTATAATAAAGTCTTGCAAGAATGGCCGACAGCTAACTTTATGTTGCTCGTTGCCAGCGAGACTGAATAAGGGAATGAAATGAATTGAAGAAGCTTGATGTATGAAAGCGAGGTGTGGATCACAGGCCGGCTGAAACTAATCCATGTAATGTGACAATCCCTATCAACATCTGGTTTTGGTCAATAACTGGCAGAAACTGTACAGGAGAAGGCGGAGACTCCATCTTCTGCATAGCCTCCATAGCCATGGCTTCTGGATTAATTGTCTTTGGCTTCCTATTCCCACAAGAAGAACATTAAAAAACGCATTAAACAAGCAGAGAATGTAAACATCTACTCTCAGAACGAGGAAATTCCAACCTATTGCACATTTCGCCGACAGTGAGCTTAAAAATGCCTTCTTTACTGGCCTTGAGAGTACGGCGCAGATCACCATCAGTAAAAGTTCCAATGAGGTGGTAATCATCGTCTATCACTAGCAGGCATCCACAACCTTTGCTAGTGAGCTCCATGAGTTGATCCATGATCAGATCCCCTTCCTTGCATACCGGAAGCTCTTCCTTCTTTTTCATTAGATCCTTCACCTGCCACATCAACAACAACAACAACAAAACCAAATCTCAATCAATCAACAATCACAAGATCAGATTAAACTAATTAAATGAATAAAAAAGAGCTCGAGCTACCTTGAGAATGAGACTCTTGCCGATCCGGCCGGCCGGATGATTAGCAGCATACTCCTCTCTACTCAGCTTCCTCGCCTCCATCATAGCAATAGCCACTGTATCCCCAAACACCATCTGAATCGCAGTAGAAGTAACAGGCGCCAAATCAAACGGACACAACTCCCTCTCAAGCGGCAAATAAACATTCATATCACACAATCCAGCAAGCGCATTAACCTCCAAGGAAGTAACAGATATCAAAAACGCACCCTTGGCCCTCGCACACGGCACCAGCCGCAGCAATTCCTCCGTATTCCCACTTTTACTAAACATAACAACCACATCCTTATCCGAAACAATCCCAATGTCGCCGTGGAGAGCGTCGACAGGGGATAGGAAGGCAGCGCGGATGCCGAGGGAGACTAGGGTTTGGGAGATTTTCTGAGAGACGAAGCCGGATTTTCCGACGCCGGTGAAGAAGATGGTGCCGGTAGCATTGAGGAGGGTTTGGGTGAAGGATAGGGTTTGGTTTGGATCTAAATTTTGGAAGAAATAGTTGAGGTACTTTTGTTGGGATTTGAAGAGGTTGAGGAGATGCGTTGGGTCGACGTCGGTACGGGAGTGTTGCTTTGGATCCAATGCGTCAGATGGCGGGAGAGATCCCATCGAGAGAGAGATTAGATTGATGAAGAAGAAGTTGCGAATGTCGGTGATCTGTGTCGGCGTCAATCTACTGGGATTTGAACCAATGGTTCGTTCAGTTTATATTTTCCCATATCTTTTTTTCGAATGGAAAAATGAAGGGCCGGAAAAAAAATTGAGAGGAAATGTAGCAGTGTGTCCTGGTGTATATTTCTGTATAATTTTTTTTTTTTACAAGAAATCTGTTTGCATTGAGCTTGGCCAACAAACTGAAAACGATGGGGCACTTCGTCGGACCAACAACACTGACATAAATGTAATGAACAGACTGAACAAAAATTGAGTCAAAAAACAAGGCTCTAGAGTCCGTTGTTCATACTACAGTCAAGTCTTGATTGTTTGGCATTTTTGGAATTGAAACTGGTAAATATGGAGACACACAAAGAAGAACACGTAGCAAGCTCAGAGTCAGATTCAATCATGAGCGGAAACATGGATACCAAAGTACCTGGTTATACTGATGAAACTCAGGTTGATGAGGAATATATTGGGTGTGATGAGGTTGATGTTGGTTCTGTCCCTAGAACGCTTGTTCCTCTTCGAGAACAAATCGAGAAAGACATGGTTTGCCTCTTCTTCCAAACTTCTATTTTGGCAGGTTCTTGCTTAGGATTGCACACTTTGATTTCTGTTTCTCTGGGTATGATGCAGCATGATGAGAGCTTGAGGAAGTGGAAAGAACAGCTTCTTGGAGCTGTTGCCTTAGATGGTTCTCTTCTCTCAAACATCTGTGCCGTTCAATCCATCCTTGTCAATGCACCGTTTAGGTACAACACTAATCTTCATCAATAAACTTACACAATCATCTTGCAGATCAGAGGGATCCTGAGGTGAAGTTTCATTCAGTAGGAATCGTCTGAGACGCCTTGGAGGAGGAGATCACTGCTCCATTACCCGCAGAATGTGTGTGGCAAATAGTGTTCCAAAGAATATGCTGAACATCCACCAGTTGAAGAAGGAGAGCTTAGATTTTCGTTCCTTCGGTTAAAAGTCATCAAACTGGTCTGCTCCCATTGTTGACATGTTTGGCTTGGTCCCTTCAGTTCCTATGGCTATTATGTACAATGCACAATAGAAAAATCCCCTTTTTGAAAACTGAAACTTCCTTATCACATAACGCTGTCTTTTACGCCTGGGCATGAAGGCGGACTTAACTTCGGGATCGTAACAGTTAGACTGGGGAGACACATACCCTGCAACAACATGAATCATGATCGTGTATCAAGTTTTTATGACAAAGTACGTAGAGGTTTTCTTTTGATAACATACCAAGAGGTAGTAAATAGCTGAAGCGATGACAAAAGTCCAGTATCGACCAAGATGAGCATCAGCTATGTAGGCACCTATAACTGGAGTCATCCCGACAGTGCCAACCCAGTTTGTGACATTGTTTGAGGATGTTACTGTGCCCTCGTGTAATTTGGTAGTTAAGTAAATAACCAAATATTTTCGGATACTTCATAACCTGAAAATGATTTTATAACAATAGGATACAGAAATCATGAAAATCAGAATAACTCATCCACAAAAACTCATACAAAATTTTAACTCACCGACGAATGAAGCTGCAAGCATTCCATCTTCCAGTTTCTGACCTGAGCACAGGTCTGCTCTGAAGATCAACAGTGCCATCTGGAGTATACTCAGTGTCGAGACGTTCCCCTTCTTCTATTTTTCCCATGTTCAATCTATCTTAAATAGAACTAAAACACCTAAATTTATCCTACTTTTTGCAGTGCCATTCAAATCCAAAGCCTACTGGATTTCGTCAACTTCTCCAAAAGTAGAACTCAGAATTTAATTTTGTACTCGATGTAGAAAAGAAACATACTTGGCCAGTTTACACTTTTACAATATTTTGTACAAAATAAATCTCATTGACTATATTACATTGAACTCCAAATTAAGAACCGATTGCATGCGACTTTTTTATTCATCAATCTTCAACGACTATCATCGACAACACGTGCGCAAATAATCCTCTCAAACTCAAAACAATCACACTGGGGTTTCAAGGCAAGAGTTCAAACACTTTGCCACAACCATGTTGGCTGTCAAGTTTACACTTTAGAAAAGGATCTTTTACGCTTAAGTTGAACTCGCTCTATACATATTCTGTACATTACAAACAAATTGAACACTCGAATTGATTCATTGGACAAACACTGTAAGCGGCACAAGTTGTAAAAAACTCACATTCATGCCTGTATAGGAAACAACCATTTGGACAGCGCGACAAGGCCTGTTTAGAGTGTGAACCTGTTTCATTTGATTTGTCTGATCAGAAGTCATCGTGATTTAAATCGCCTTTTTCCGTGGTTTCCTCCTTTCACCGCCAGTGCTAAAAACACTCCTTGATTTGGCTAACTGTGAAAGTTTCATTTCTAATACATCTACACATCCATACCCTCGAATTTTGATTTTAAAAATTACTAGTAAGCTCAGGACCAGCACCAGAAACAGTAGTGAAATGCTACATTGGTACAATGGAAGTTGATACAAACCGACACATACACACAAGCACCAAAACCATTACGGTGTCGTTTTTGATGTATTGAACGGCAACGGTCGCATTACACTTTTAGATATTCTTAATTTAAAATTGACCTAAAAGATGACGTCATCGTCTGCTTTCTTCGTCTTCAAATTCGACGACCGTTAGATTATTTCCTGCTTTATTCAAAAACGTCCAGAGGAATCAAACCGACGCTCCTTAACTCGTCGGTCCCGCCTGAGATGATTTGGTCGAAATGAAATCGTTTTAGTCTCTAAAGGTGTCAGCTTCAGACTTAAACACTTGTTGGATTCCCATCGATTTTCTTTGGAGACGTCTTAATCTTTACAATCAATGGGTTGCTTTCTTGCGTGTCTTGGTTCTTCCAAGGATAAGAAAGGCAAACGTATTCACTTCAATCGGGTTCCTTCCGGAGCTAGAGATCAGGCAAGTGTTAAAGATGCGTGCTTTTACGTATTTGATTGAATTGTTGATGATGCTGAAAGTTAGGGTTTTTTTAAAGCTGGGTTGTAATTGTTTGATTGAGCATTTATGGAGATATATTTTGGTTGATTGAGCATTAAATTTTGGTTGTGAAACTTGACCTTGGGTTTTGAATTGTCCAATTGCAATGAAGATTTTTTTGAATTGGAGATGCTGATATGTGTTTGTGAAAATGACGCAGAGAAGAGGTTACAATCCAGTTGAGCAAGTTGTTTATCCTGAGGTCAGGTTTAAGACGGTGCAACGAGCAGCTTTGGTTAATGAGGATGCTAAGCATGTGCAACAAGTTGGGTCTCCCACTGAGGGGGAAATGGACGTTCCCACTGTTTCCGTCGACATGCTGCAGTGAGTGTTTTGGATCTAAACCTTGAGACCTGGAACAGATTGTGTTGTAGTTCTTTATATTGATTCCAGGTGTGAATTGGGTTGTGTAGGAACAAGGCCGTGGATGAGTTCAGTGCTGGGAATAACAAAATTGTACAGCAAGAAACTTCTCCTGAAAAGAGCAGCTTAGCAACATCTCCAAGCAGCCTTTGCTCCAGGTACAGTGAGCAGTACTTCATCTGATTGTGAGCTGGTTTTATGATATTCTAAATTTGGGATTGTAGGGGTGGGGAGAAATCTGCGGACAAGTCGAGTTCTGGGGCAAAGAAGAAAGTGAGCTTTAATTCAGTGGTCAAAACGTATGAGCCAGTTCCAAGTTGTGAGCTCTTGGTCTTGGATAGGGAAGAGTTTAGCGAGGACGAGAAAACTGTTAAACCAAACCGATCAAATTCCGACTCAGAAGGTTCAAAAACATCGAGCTTGGTGTCTTATCCTCCTAACCATAGATACCAGAATTGTAGAGAAAGTGATGATGAGGAAGATTTGGATGATGAGGAGAGTGACATCGATAACGATGACAGTGAGCTGGAGGAAGATGAATACTGTGATGGAGATGCGTTAAGCTACTCACTTTGCTCTATCGAATCCACGACTAGGACCAGGTTATCATCAGGAGGGAGGAAAAGCCCGGAGGACAACAGTCATGAGAATATAAGAGAAAGGAATGATTCCAATATTATTACTTGTGGAAGAGATGGTTATGATCAGTCGGTGCTCAACCCTGTAGAGAATCTATCGCAATGGAAGGCTCTCAAAGCAATGGGGAAGAAGCCACATATGCAGAGGCCTCAGAAAGAAAATTCCGCTATGGAATTCAATGAACTTCCAGTCTCACCCGTTAGCCACGAGCCCATATTCAGTCAGGCACGAAGGTTGCAACCAAAAAATGGACACCCTGAGCACCAGTTTCCGCAGATGGCTGTGGATGCCAGTCTATCAAATTGGCTGATTTCTCAGGAACCACTAAACAAATCAAAGACCGGTGCAACAACAGTTCATAATGTGGTGTCACAGCAAACAACGTCACAAGGTTCATACTCGCACTCACCTAGAAGCTTTGATGACAGGCCTATTCTAGGAGCAATGACAGTTGAAGAGCTAAAACTGTTATCATCAAGAACATCTTCACCAAGAAAGTCGCCCTCCAAAAGTCCAGATGATATGGCCATCATTGGTAGTGTTGGGTCCTACTGGAGCCGGGAAAAATCTGACAAAGGTTCTCCCCAGGACTCTTCCGGCAAAGGAAATCCAAATACAACCAGCAAATACCGAGAGGTACCATAGAAACAAAGCTTATCCTTCGATGATATACTTGTAGCGGAACTGCTGATTTGTTAGTGAACTCATTCTGATTATAGTTTGTGTGCTGTTGCAGGACATGAGAGTGAATTGGGACTCTACCCCATTTGAAACAAGATTGGAGAAAGCTTTGAATCAAGGCTCCGCCGAGGCCTGAAACAGTATCTGTATGAGTACAATTCACCATTCAAATACTGGGTCTGTATGTGTATTTGCTGATCCATGCATAGATGGCTTCTTCTTGTCCCTTACATAGAGTTACAGTTGTGTGTGAAAGACATGTTACTTGTGATTGGAATAATATGAAATTGAGTTGTTTATTGTTTAAATCATAAATTATTTTCACATTATTTTACACAAATAAGATTGAGCACTGTTATGTAACTAGAATTTGAACTGAGACTACTGATGTTATTTGAAGATACTACCGGAAGGAAAGACATTTGCTTACACAAGGAACACGTTTGGAACTCTAACAAGATCAGGTTCCCACAATATCTAAAGTTAATTGCGCAAAATCATATATATATATATACAATGTATCGTTTTGTATAAAATAATCACTGTAAAATTTGTTTTCACTTAGCCACCTATATAAAATTTCAAGTTAACAAATTAGAAAAATATACTTTCAATTAAAAAAATTAGAAAAATATACTTTCAATTAAAAAAATTAGAAAAAATTTCAAAATGAAACAAAGTCAAACATTGTTTAATTATTTATGTATATTTATTTTACTTTTGTCTATTTATTTTACTTTTTTACGCTTTTCAATTAACAAAAGCTGATCATTTGTTAAATTATAATTTTATATAGGTACTTAAGTAAAAATTTCTTTAATAATAGTGATTTTGTGCAAAATGGTAGTGGTTTGACACAATATATGCTAACGGCATTTAACTCTAACGGTAAAATTTCAAATGGTTGAATGCTAACGGAGATAGTTAAATATAAATAAATTTTATATGTAGTTAAATATAAATTTTAAAATTGAAATATATTAAAATTCAGTGCAAAAGGATTACATTGTTTCTTTATGGTCGTGCTGAACAAGAAACATACTACACACATTTCACTTTACTAATCCTTATTAGCAAAGGTTTACGTGCCCAACATACTACACGAAAGTTCTCTTCCTGCTGGAGTTCATATAGAATGTAGTACAAATCCAGCAGTTGAGCTTCTTACACATTCATGTCGAGAACGCAGCGGAGACAAGTACCTTCATGCAGCAAATCAAATGCCTTATTGATCTCGGAAAGGGTCAAATTGTGGGTTATATATTCATCCACCTTAATTTCCTGCAATGGTTTATAAATGAAAAGATGAATTATGGAGGAATGCCATTTACCAAGTCTAAATTTTTAAAAAAAGTCTTTCGTTAAGAAATGTATAGAGGACATACCTTCTTCAGATATTTCTCAACCAGCCACGGTACTTGGGAGCGGCTCTTAAAACCACCGAATGCTGTTCCTTTCCACACACGGCCTGTCACCAATTGGAAGGGCCGTGTTGAGATCTCTTGACCAGAGGCTGCGACACCAACAATAACTGATGTTCCCCAGCCCTGCAGGTTCATTTTCATGAAAATAATGTCTTGTTAGTAGCTTACCAGGCACAAAACAAACTAGATGTGCCGGTGTTGGATATGGAGTGAGGAGTGCCCCTTTTTTCTTGATTGTGCACACACATGAAGTTTTAAATATATACCTTGTGGCAACACTCTAGAGCAGCCCTCATAACTCCCACATTTCCGATGCACTCAAAGCTGTAGTCAACACCACCATCAGTGAGATCAACCAGAACCTGCTGAATAGGCTTATCATGGTCCTTTGGATTGACGAATTCGGTAACCCCAAAGTTCTTTGCTGCAGATTGTATTTGGCAGACAAGTAAAAGCATATGTTAGGCGAGTGTCTGATAGCTAAAACAAAAACTGCAGGCTTTCAGTGTAACAGTTTTTCAATAAGATTCCCTGTTTTTGAATCATGTAATAAACATGGCACAAGCAAGGGTTTGAAGAACGATGGCTCACCAACTTCAAACTTCTTGCTGTCAATGTCCACACCAATAATTCTTGAAGCACCAGCAGTTTTAGCTCCCTCTGCGACCTGAAACGAGAATCAGTTATAACATGGTTCATGATAATACATCAACGATTGCGACCAGCTATTGCCAATGCTCACCGCCAACCCAACCGTCCCAAGGCCAAAAACAGCAACAATAGATCCTGGTTCTACTTTGGCAGTGTTCCAAACCGCACCAAGACCTGAAATATACAACAGAACATCAAAACCTACCTGTGAAATGTTTGAATGGAAAATTTTCAAAACTATTATCAGAAAGGACTTTGCTTCCCCATATTTCTCAAAATTTAAGAATCTGTTGCAGGTATATGCAAAATATGATGAAACCAGGCACCTGTGGGAACACCACATCCGAGAAGGCAAACTTTCTCCAAAGGAGCTTGCGGATCAATTTTCGCAACACTAACATCATGTACAACAGTATACTGACTAAATGTAGAGGTTCCCATAAAATGATAGATGGGCTTGCCACCGACAGAGAATCTACTCTTCATGTCACTCAACATAAGCCCAACACCTGTCGCACTTCGCACCTTTCCACAAAGATTTGTCTTCCCAGATTTGCAGAACTTGCACTCCCGACACTCTGCTTGGTAACATGGGATCACATGATCCCCAGGTTGAACCTCAGTCACACCTTCTCCAACACTCTCCACAACCCTGCATGCACCTAAAAATCAAAACCAATCCCAACACTGCTCCAGGCCAGTTACATGATAAATTATCAAAAGGATACATACCCAGCTGCCTCATGACCAAGAATACATGGAAATAAACCTTCAGGATCCTACAAACAAACAAGAAGACGAAGTACACTCAATAGTCCCTTTACTTCAACAAAATCACATGGAAGCCCACTGCAAATATACTAATGAAAACCACTTTTAATTCTTTAACTTCTAGAGTCAACCGGGTAGACGTTGACAATATACATCACATAAAACATTAAACTAAAACATGCAGGAAAATGAACATCTGTCTGCAACATGTATATCAAACACAAGACGGACAATCTTCCATAGATCGAGGAGATACCTTTCCACTCCATGTATACGCATCAGTATGACACAAAGCAGTATACAGAATCTTAATCCTGACTTCACCTGCCTGAGGCGGCGCCACCTCCACATCCTCAATCACCAACGGCTTGTTCGCCTCCCACGCCACCGCAGCTTCACGTTCCACAACCAAAATCATCAGATTAAACCAATTAGGGTTTCATTTCATCCACTCATCATCAATCAATCACTCCACTTGAAGAAAATAAATTCAAATCCGAAAAAGAAAAACAAATAATCATACCTTTGCATGTGATGACTTGACCTTGGGTTGACGCCATCGTAAGATCCGATCGGAAATGTGATTGGCGAAATTGGGGATTACGGATGAGCGATGATGGTGGATTTAGTTTCTTTGCTGCTGTTAGATAATTGGCTGTTGGTTAGTTCAGTGTACATCGCTATCCCGTCAGATCGGGTTGACCCGGTGAGGATGTGGGTCGGGTTTAGGCACATGGGGCCGTTTCGAATTCAGTTTATCACACTTCACAGCAGCTAAATGCTACTCCCTCCGTCCTGAAATAATCTTCATAAAGTTGGAAAGAGAGTGTATTGTGAGAGTGAATTAATTGTCTTAAAAGGAAATATGAATAACTTTAGGGTACATCCGAATATGAAAGTAGTAAGAACAAAAGAGGACATAGGGAATATAAAGTATAAACCATTTGTGTGGGACAGCGTTCGGCGGCTGTGGGAGGGACAAAATGAATTCCAACACGGCAACTTTCGGACAATTCTATCTCGGCGAAGGACACCATCAATCACCATGTGATGGACGCCATACGAAACTCGGTGCCGTGTGAAACTGCTCCAAATCCAAAGAGGAATGGTGGCGAGCGAGCACACACACACAAAATTATGACGTATTATCTTTATTGCTAGGATCATTCATCTTAGAAAAATGAAAAGTAGAACAACAAACTAGGATGCCAAAAAGTGCGATAAGATATGAATGCTCAGGGATGTGAAGAAATTGAAACTGCTTTTGAATGATCAAGTTCTGGGATTCTGTACTGTAATGTTGTTTAGGGTCATTATGAACGAAGTGATGTGTGAGGTCATAGTGTCGTCATTTATATAGTGATATATTTAGTTAGAATATTGTGTGTTGGCATGGTATGGTATGAGGCAATCTTCCCATTTTACAATACTAAGAATTTGAAATAAGAACAAGAACTTATAAAAGAAAAATGACCAGGGGCAAGCAGCGAACACCGTTTGTTCCTTTGGAGGGTAAGATGTCATTCGAACCCTTACTGCGAGTGATCAGATGGATATTCGTACATACAATCGTTATCGACCCGGATGAAAAGGATACCGATGATTGTGACTTGGGTGACGAAACTTATTGCGGTTGAAATTAATGAAGACAGAGAATAGACACTAGAAATCTTTAATTGGGCAGAGAAGCACAGAAAGCTAGAGCAGATGCACACTCTAATGTACCTGCTGTTTTCTTTGGTCAGTAATATTTCTTTAAAAAGTTTGGTAACCAGCCTGCACAGAATTGTACACCTGACCTGATGGTACATATCCACAGAAAGAGCTAAATGGATGAGGATGTTTTAATTTTTGGTCCAGATAAAAGAACAACGAAAATTATCTGTACCGCAAAATTGGGTGGAGTGCAGATGTGGAGCATTTGTTAACCAGATGCATTTGACAAGGCAATATGCTTGGATTTACTCGGTCCCCAAATACGAACTGTTTGATCGTCACTTGCAGAAGCCAGCATTTTTGGGTTTTTGGGATTCCAGCTCACGCAGTTAACTGTCATTGTATGCCCAGAAAGGACTTCAATGGGTTTAGACTTTTGACGGTTCCAAATGTAAACCTGTGGATACACAGTTGAACACATAATTAAATTCACTGATAAAATGAAATGAAATATTTGATGAATAATATTGCAGATTTGAATTTTGGAATTGCAAATGTAAGAGAAGCTTACTTGAGAATCTTCGCTGCCGCTGGCAAGGAACATGGAGTTGAACCCACCAAAACACGAACGGATAACATATTTTAACTGTTTGTGACCCGTGTATTTCATCGGTTTCTTCCATTCACAAGCAACGTCCCACATATGTATTTCTTGGCTGTTAAGGTTGACCATTAGAAACTTACTATCTGCTGAAACTGATAAGGATGCTATCGAGTGCTCTTCTGTAATGATCTTCTCGCTGTTCACCTCCAAATTTAATATTCGGATTTCTTTACCCGAGAAAATGCTAATTAAATTCTCTCCATTAGGTGTCACAGCAAGGTCCAAAACTTTCGGCATTCTCACCCCTCTCCACGCTTTTAGCTCGTTTCCCTCACAGTCCCACATGCATATGCCTTTTTCTGGATCTGAGCAACCGGACACGAAGCGCTCAGAGTCTGGAAACCAGGCACATGAGCTAACAATGAAGCCATGGCCTCCAAATGTGTGAAGACATGTACCTGCCCCAACATTCCAAAGCTTCAAAACTTCCCCGTTTCCACAAGTGAGCAACTTGGTGTCGTCTGGGCTCCAAGCTAGAAATGAAACAGGTTTTTCATGACTTTTCAATACATGTATCAATGTGGATTTGCCATCTTCCAAAACCTAAATCAACCAACGGAGAAGCCCTAGAATCAAAATTCTTTAAGCATGTACCTAATTAAGCTTCTGAAGTCACAAGATTAATGCAGTAACGTGAAAGATATATTGACGATGATGTTACTTATGTGGTTGAATACCTTCCATATGATTGCAGTGCAGTCACTCGATGAAGTAGCTAAGAATTCACCATTGTTAGAAAATTGCACAAACCAAATCTCATTGCTATGTGCAGTCAAAACCTGTGACACAAAACAACGAATTAGTCGTTAATATAGCAGCAACAGTTTCATATACTGAATTTGTTATATTGTCTTTATATAAGAAGGTTTGCCAGATTTTAGTCAATCAGCTCTGCATCAGCAAAAGGCAGACAACTTCATAACAGCTTTTAACAAAGTAGGATCAAATAAAAAAAATAAAAGGCTGAACTGTGGTATATAAAAATGAAGTGACCACTACTAATAGTTTCGGAAGGCAGATAAATATATGCATCGTACATCAACAAGAATTATTTCAAATAAGTTGGTACATTTTTATTCGGAGCTTAGGAAGTGGACATGTAAGAAATTTCAGACCTGTACAGATTTAGTTGGAATCTCGTCTCTGTCACAGCAGTGATCCGCACATAACGATACAGATGTGGCTGAATTGTGATACATACAACGCTCCAACTGAGAAGTTACCACCGTTTCGACAAGATGTTCCAATCTTTTCTCAGGAATGGCAATTGGAGGGGGTAACAATTTCTCCAACTCCGTGACTAAATGCCTTCTCATTTCAAAAATGTCACTGTCGACCATCTTGGTGATCCCAATATCTTTGAATGAGAGAAGACTTAGCGAAAGGCTTTGAACCACTTCAATTTCCAACTCTGACCTAGAAACTTGCTTACGTAAAATGTTCAAAGCTAAAGAGTTGCTGCTATAATTCAAACACTCAAGTAACCATTGCTTAATTACCGTAAACAAAGCTGCACTTTTTGATTGATCTTTCAAGCAGAAGACCGAGTTGATCACACTGATCGCATCATCCCAGTTGGTTTGTAAAATATGAGTTTCTAATTTTTCAAATTCCGCATGCCTAAGATGAATTCCGGACTCCGACTCCAAACACGACGCAGTTCTTGTATAGCCAAGCGAGTATAGACTCTGAACCAATAATCTAACCAGCTCTTGCTTCCTTATTAAGCCTTTTGGTCCAAGTTTTGTCGGCGAATCATCCATCTATACCCGTCCACATTCCCGAATCCCCATTTATTAGACTGCGCATATGGCAACTACCTCCTTACACAACTTTGCAGTAACGTCATTTCCCACAGACATTCGACTGTAACCACTTTCAAATATCCAAAAAAAAAAACTCCGTTTTTTCCAAGAGTTTTTCCTGCAACCAGAGAAAGAAATACAAAGACAAGCCAATTAATTTCCACATGATTACACGCGATAAACAAATAACCAAGTATCGATACACATACACCAATCTCATTGACGAATCCGAATCGTAGCTAACAATAAATGAATAAATAAATAAACCATAGAAACCAAAATAGTTTTCAGTACTAAAAAATACAAATAATTCAAACCCTAAAAAATGATAAATTCATCCCCAAATACAAACTGGTAAAAAAAAACTTGACACTTTTAACCTCACTAGTGCAATGGAAAAACCTCATCCTAAACTCACTTTCACCACACAAAAAATCCAAATCAGAACAATAAAACGATCATATAAAAAAAATCGATCTCGAAGTGAAAAAAAGTGAGCGATTCCAGGATTCGAATCCACGGATTCTATAGCAAAAAAATCAAGAAGCATTACTAGGGCATGAAGTCGAAAGGCAATAAACAGACTGAATTCTAGAGAAATGAAATGGATGGGTGGATTAAAGGCACAGACCGTATGAAGAGGGTGACGGTGGCTCGGTCGCGAAGTTGACTCCCAACTGCCGATGACGCTTTCAAGTCGAAGTGTGTTGTGTCGTTCGTTACTTTCTTCAGATCGAACAGCAGCACGGGAGAGAGCGAGTGGATCACTGTGCTTGCGGAAGAACGTTGTCGTTGTTTGGGCTGGTTTAATTATGGCCCATTTATCGACCCAATTTTATTTTGACAACGAACATGGGAGGCTTAGAATAAAACAAGATAAATAATTTTGTCAAATAATAAATCGGTGAATCCTGAAACTTCTTTTCGGAATTAGGGGGGTTATTTAATTAGAGCTCAAACTATTAAACGACTATAATTTGAGATGTGCCAGCCATATAAATAAAATTGATGAAAATATAAATTAAAAAATTATTTTATCTGATTTATAATGATGTAGTTGATGCTGATAATTTTTGCTTACCATTTAATCGAGTGTCGACATATTTCGTTCACATTTGCAGATGGTTTAATTATGAATGTAGACGTGAAAGAATACTGAAACACGTTTCTCTCTAATTTGATATTGAAATCCAATGCGAAATGGGTATAGATAAGTGGGAAGGGTTGCTTGTTGGAGGATGTCCTTGTGATTGAGATGGGGGTGTTGTGTCGCTAACAATTATCATGACACAATGAGTCACATAGTTTGTTTGAGGAAGTTCAGAATTTGTTGGGTGAGGTCAAAATGACCCCTGCTGATGTAGCTGAGCATTTGATGCCTAACGAGAGCAATGCTGTGAACACTTGTCTTAAGAATCTTGTGTCGGCGCTTCGACTGGCCAAGACTGAAGCAGAAGCCAAAGCAGCATACAAAACCGATGTGAAGAAGTTGAAAGGTTTTTTGAGGTTGAGACAAAAGCTGGTGAACAAGTTCAAGAAAGTGAAGGATACCGAGGACAACAAAGTTAAAGATAATCTCAGCATAGGAGGGAATGAGGAGGGATGTAAGGCTGCAGGGGCTGCCTGAAAACGTCCAAGGTCTGAAACATCGATGTTTAGTTTGCAATATGTTTATATGCTTAACAAAATGCTCAAAGCTGCAGTTTCTTGCAGGTTATCAATTTCTCTTAATCTTTTAAGAAAAAATAACTCCTACTCCCACATAAAGCAATCACTACTTATGTACAAACCTCATTCGTTCAGCATCTATGTGCATCTGGCATCTGCATTGCGTTGGGCTTGTGTTTTACTGGAGTTATTGGTTCAAGGAAACATACTTGGTGCCACTTGCATTCAAACCATACTGCAAAAATAGAAAATAAAGACCCAGTAAAAAGGGAAGCGAAGCATCTTTGGAACTACTGAATTTCAGACCAGGTTAACAGAGGCAGCTAGTCATGTTTCAGAACATTTTGTGATCTGTATGTTACTCTATGATAAATGATAATCATTATGCTCTGCCAAGTGATTTATATGGTCAGTCATAAGTGATGGATGCATGCAAATCAACCTAGTATGGCTAGGATTCTAAGCTTATTCAGTGCCTAAACTACAAATTAAAATCATAACAATCATTATGGATGTTTGTGGATTGAGTAAGTAGTTCCTTCCTCTGCCACCGTAGAAATATAACCCTCTTCACAATCATAATCTTCTTCATCTTGAGAAATCATGGCTCTTATTGAAAATGCTAGTTGTAGAGGCCAACAGAAAGAAAATAAGCAAAAGAGAAATAACTAGTGTGTTCAGCTTTTCAAGATGATTGAGGAAATGCAAACTGAATGACAACTATAGCTAAGGATGCAAGAATCTAGTCATAAATTGCAAACTGAATCAAAACCATCGCTAAAGAACACAAGATTTCAGTTGCTGTTAAATGATACCAGGGGATACTTGAAGATCAGTGCGAAATATTTTTTTTGTTGAACTAAGGACAGCAGACTTGTATAACCAGAACTATACGATTCCTGCCCGCATGAACATATCTCGGTTGGTCTCAATAAAAGACAGAAGCTTCTGTAATTCACCTGTTGGGTCAAAAGGCAGATCCTGAAAATGCATAAGAGTAAATAACTTAGTTGGGCACAATGCCAAGAAGAATCTGATAGCATGTACACGAAAGGCTCTAAAAGTTTCAGAAGCAAAGGAGCTTATTACCTATTTCCATTGATGATTCAAAGCAATAAATGCCACACAAACTCCTTCCATTAGTAAGAATACGGCCAAGAGCAAAGAGTACTGTATTAATATTAAAGAACTAGCATACCGCCCGTCGTCCCGACGGAATACGTCGTTCCGAATGCGTAATCGAACCGGTGAAATACGGACGGGGACTCGATCAACCAATTTTTGGGCCCGTGTGGTCTGTATAATTTAAAACTTCTATTTTTTATTTTTAATGGGTCGAGCCCGTGTGTTGTGTGTAAATTTAAACTTTTAATTTTAAATTTATTTAATTTTTAATAGGGTCGGGCTGGGCCCGTGTGATTAAAATCCGACCTGATGGCATTTTTATAAATATTTTGATTTGATGATCCGACCACCATCAAACCCTATTCTGTTATATATATACAGATAGATAGAATCACCAAACAAGAAAATAGAAACATATCTAATCAAGAAAGTATGCTAGTGTACCGCACGCTGTGAGTTCAAAAGATATTTCCATTAGCATTTTTAAATAAACTTATCACATTGCCATTAAAGTCCATTCGATCAACTTAAAACAGCAAACACACACATCGCCTCTCAAGTTTGCGAGGGGATATTAATGTCTATATTTCTAGGAGTGTCTATATTTACGAGGGAAACTCAGTCACTGATCATCATCAATTATGACTGCGAAAGAAGGATACAAAGCTGAGGCAGCATCCATTGACAGCTTCAGCTGGAGAATCAGGAGCGTGACGATCCCAATGGTTGAGCATGAATATCGAGTACATGATCACACACACACACGGCGATCGAAGTCTGTATGAATATGAGGAATTTTAGAATGAATGCGAGGAACGATCGGCATCAGCTCAGCATGTTGATGATCGAGATGGTTTCTTTCGGATATGAATGACAACCTCGAGAATCGGGATTAGGGTTAGGTTTCGACGCTTGCATGGGGAAGAAGGAAACTTCCAGATAAACTTGCTTCCGGATATTTATAGCCAGTGAGGATGAGGGAAGTCTGTTTGTGCTTTCGACTCGACTTGTTTGACGGTTCGAAAGTAAGAATCGCTAAAGACATGTACTTTTCTATATGGTTTAACCTGGAAATTTTACAACAGAACAGCTCAGTCTCATGCGACTGGAAGGCAGCCCCCGCACGAGATTGTGAAATGGGAGCCATGAAACGAGCATCGAGCATTGTGGTATTCTTCTATTGATTGTCTTGCGATCTCATTTGCCGGCATTTGAGGAGTTTATTTAGGTTAAGCTTCTGTA
>JAWWMW010000058.1:267239-279899 GCA_035048345.1 Echeveria elegans | reverse complement strand
AACACTCATAGGCGTTCCTCTCAAATCATCAACCTTAGATCTATCCTCCTCATTCCTATCCTCCTGCGGCTTCAACCGCTCTTGAGTCGCCACAAACTCTTCCTCCATCAACAAATAATCCTTAATCCGTTCAAGCTTCAGCAATCTGAGTTTGCACTTAGAGAGCGGCGTGACGGTTGGAAGACGAGCAGCGGATTCAGGTCCTTTCTGCTTGCGCTGCTTGCGGCCGACGCGGGATGGAGGTGCGGAGGGTTCGAATTTTTTTTCATTTTTGCGATCGGCGTCGTTTTTGCGATCGGCATCGTTTTTGCGGTTGACACCTCCCGGAGTCCCTTGACCCATGCCGACGACCGGTGGCCCAGTTTTTTTCTAAAAAAAATTGAATTTGGGGAACGGCTTTGGTTTGAGATTGAGAGAGATGTGAGCGTTTGTCTTTGGGAACAAGTCAGATGGTTTCTCTCAAGTGTGGCGGACATGATTGGGCTAGGGTGCGATGGGCTTGACGATGTTAAATAAATTGGGCTTGATGAAGTTAGAATAGATTTTGACCACGAAAATTTGAAACTAAATATGCAACCAAAATTTAAATCTTCTGTCGCTATAAAATTAAATATATTTATATATTAAAAATAAAAAATAAAAACTATACATTAAAATTTAAAAATGGAGAGAAAATGTTGGGAAGTTTAAAAAATAAAAGTGGAGGGAATGTCGATAAGTTTGAGAGGATTCTAATGGAAATATGGAAAATCGAACCGGAAAAAGCCTTTTCAAAAATTCATCCACGTGACAACTCCATCGGATTAAGATTGAATTTAGATTTGAACATCCAATTTGAAGACATCAAAATCGAAAATACCTAATTCGGAAGGGATTTATAAAACGAGACAACAAACGTCTGTTTCCACCACATTCTGCTCGAACACGGATGGACTGCTAGTTATTATAAATGATAATAATGGAATGTATTTTGGCTGAATTCTTTTGGGACTTGGGAGGTTCCTTGCACGGTTTGGTTAGCTGGTTTTATTAGGAAATCGTAGTTTAAGATCAATGACTGAAACAAAACGTACAGCAACAGCTTCCTGTACCAAACAAACGGAAAGGGCAGCCTGTTATTAAACATGATGAGTGAATGAAGTTTTAGCGAGTCTGATGTACGTCAACCCCGAAGAATAATCAGTCTGAGTTGTGAAACAGATGTTGCATCTAATAAAAACTCACCCCATCTCATCTTTTTACTAAAGCAATTGCTCCTACGGTAGCTAAAATTTGTGTATAATTTATCTATATATCTGATCGAAGCCCGTCTATGACTAGTCTGACTCTGATAGCGGCATTTGGCCGGCATCTTTTGGTTCAGCGTCAGTCATTGAAGGTGGTGCCTGATTCTGCTTCCCTTTCCTCCTGGTCAGATTTTTCTTCTTCTCCTTACCCGTAGCCTGCATCACCGATCAGTTTAGTAAAATGCCCTAACGGAGGTTTTTGGAGTCAAAAAAATGGTAAAGATAATTTATTACCTGGTCACTGGGTGGGATGGAGGCAGTGGTGTCCGCTGCTGACGGAGCAGGTTGACCTGATGATGATCTTGAACTGGTAGTTTCTTTGTCTTTACTTCCCCTTAGCCAGATGCTTCCAAAAGAGAGCACTGCAGCCAAAAATAGAGCTGGACCAACCCTTGGATCTTCCATCACTCGGAATAACATATTTGATACCCTTTGCTTAATTCCTTTTCTTGACGAGAAGCTCGGAAGAGGCATTGGATCAGCATCTTCGAGAATAAGAGCAGGAGTTTTTGTTTTCTGCAACAAAAACGAAAGTTACAGATACAGGACGTGCACTTTAAAGAAAAAAAAGGAGGTTACAATATTCTTTCCTACGACATTTACAAGCAACTTCCGAATACTGCAGTGCATTGTAAACTTACAAAAAAGGGTAGTTGGTCAGAGTCTCCAGCCTTGACAATTTCAGAGATCCATTGCGTAATCTATTCATAAACAAGCGAGCATAAAGATGAAGGATTCTGATAGTTCACAAAGTAATGATCACAAAACAAAAAAGGACGATCCAAGTTATATCATGTCAATAATGGCAAAAATATGTATACAAGCTGAATGAAGACACAATAAACAGATCTGAGGTAAATATACCTCAGAAGTATCATCAGACCCGTTGTACTTTGCCACGAGCTGAGACACAGGATCCATCTCTTCTTGCATAACTTGCCAAACACTGGGCTTTGTTGTAGCCGAACTCTCTTCGGTGTCATTCCTCCCATATCGTACAATAAATAACCTGGGCGTATCGTTTTCTACTCTCCTTTTCCCACATGTCTCATAGCTATCAGGACCGAGGTAGAAAACACAATAATCCTGAAGAAAACCATGGAAATAAAAGTCAATTTCGCTTCTTGCGATTCAAGGTGTCTTCTCTAACACACCTCGGACTGGCCTTTGCCACAGAAATAAAAATAATAACAAAATTGAAAATCATAAGGACACCTGTTGGGCTTCGCCATCGAGCCAAGCAAATGCCATTCTCTTCTCTCTTAGTGCCATTGCAGCAGGAGTACTTCCTGCATGTGCCTCTTCTGATAAAATTTCTTGTACCCTGCGCAAGGTCTATCAACACACATCATTCACTTGCTGAGCCATCAGTATTTATGAGTAATAATTATGATTAAAATCGCCCCACAATGTCCAATAGAAGATAAAAATGCTCCGTCTTTTAGATTCTAACCAAGAAGCAAGAATAAATGTCCAACTACTTAAATTACTTAAACTTCTAAAACATATGTCTCCTAATGAATGGAAGATGATTCATCACATCAGCTTGAACATTCAAAAGAACTAGATCAGAATATTACTTCTCGCATTTTATTCAATTCTTTGCTCAGCCTTCCAGCTACGATGACGCAATACCAAATTTTTGATTCATATCCACCACGTGAATAGCCCCGTGGATCACAGCCCAGCTCCCTATATGTTGAACTACGGAGCTGAAGAAGCTCTGAGACACAGAAGGGAATAAAAAACAGAACAACATTTTAGAATCATAACAAAAAGGCTTACTGTCAGACAGAATTTTGAAATTGAACTGAATAAAATGAAGTTTCATTTAACAATTTATTGAATATTTTAATTTGGCGGTTTGGCCCACACCAGTGGAACGGGTATCAGATAAAACAGAAAAAAATGAACTAAAACACCAACCCTGCAACCATCTCAGGAACAATTAGTCTTTGACCCTTAAAACTTGGTCAAAGATTTGCGAACTCGCGAGTTGTGCTCGTGTGATATTTTATAAAAGATAACCACCCAGTGTATGTATGGCTGCATCAAAATATGCCTACCCTGATTTTTGTTTTCTTCGATAATTGTCAATAATGATGTGTGATCAACAGTTCCTGCAACAAGTATGGCACATACAAAATTACAAATCAACATCAAGTATGTGTTGGTATTAAGCCATAAAGCAGATTGTAAAGAACTGACTGTTGTACTGACCATGATGCACAATTGGTTTGACACCTGGATCCTTTAAGATCGCCAAGGCTGGTGCAGACTCCACGCCAAACCTTCCAGATAGATACACCATTATCATCACACTCACATACCAAGTACAGCACACCATTTTACACTTTACTTTTTCCTAAATTATGGTTTACGCGCGTTATTATAAGTGGCTTTTTTCATATGACTTCATTACAGATCCTTCGTTTCTCGCTTTTACTCCAAGATAAATAGCTAAGTTGAGGAAACTTTCTTAAATTCGAGAGCAAAAATAAATGCACAAATGCATGTTTTCCACTTACGATGTCCACCAAACGGAGAAATCCTCTTTTTTCCATAGCACAAACGCAAATGAGACTGAATTCCAGTAATCTTTTGCAATTTTCCGCAAATAAGGAGTAGCACGATCCCCTGTTTCCGAGAAGAAAATAAATTTCACCTAAGAGACAATGTCACAATAAAATGCATATCAGTATTTGCAACATCAGAGACTTGAGTCAGATTTAATGTAGAACAAACAACTTTAGATGACCGAATTTACCTTGTGTGCTCCTGTTTTGGATATATAGCCCCGTCCCTGAAAGTAAAAAATATTGTGTTTGTTAGAGTATCTTTTCCCAGCTTTGAAAATTGATTGTAGGGTGGAAATATCAATATTTTGTTGTTACTCAGGGCAGCCATCATTTTCACATTTCTGGAGTATTTTGGCAACAGAAAAATGATATTTGTCGAAAAAAATATTATTTTAGTTCAATCCATGAATCAACGGCATACGAGAAAACAAATAGTGGACATAAGTCTGAAAAGCAACTATTATGAGAAAGAAAATAGAAAAAAAGGGCATCACAGTGGACTAGATAATGAACAACGCCATTGGCAGTACGAGGCTTACAGCGAGCTAAATGATACATAGATGATCACAAGCAATAAAATAAGTATTTACACTATGATACCATAATTACAAGACAAGCTACAGTTTCGGATGAAGATCAAGTTAGATGATAATGATAATCCACTTTTTCCAGATCTAAAATACTGACATATACGAAACTCCGAAACTCACCAGTGTTTCCTTTGGATAATAGAATATTTGTGGCACACCAAGAATAACTGACGCGAACCAATCCGTGACTGCATCCACAGAGAGCCCTCCTTCATACCTGGTACCATTTTAATAATGAAGAACTCCATGTCCGTTAGTGAACTACTTTAGCAAACTCAAATTCATGGTAATCAGATAAAGAGAGGAGATTACAAACTGTAATAAAATACATGAACTCTCCAGGTATATAGTACATTTTATACTAACCTAACAAGGCACTGAGGATTCCTGCAGCCGGCATGAAACGCAACGAGAGATGGGACACCTAGAATGAAAAAGATATAAATTCACTTTCAGTGGGTGTTCTAGTAAATCCACGTGATAGCAGACAGTACCAGTGTACCACACATTATACAAGGCGAACAGACAAAGCATAAGAAGTATCTTTCCAAAAGAAAAGTTTACGACACTTTGACCCGATACTCTTCACATCCAAAACAGAGATAGTCATTGACACAATCAGACCACATCCATTTCTCATAGTCAGACAAGTGTCCTCAATTTGTAAATATTGTCATTCGCAAGTTAGTAAATGATCAATGCATACAGTATTTCCTGTAAAGGTCAACAACAAATTGAGCATCTACCAGAAATAACAAATTGCAAAGCCTACCACTGCGAAAGAAAGGCTGCCCTGTGAATTTCTTCTCAGCAAGATATGTTACAAGCTCATGTTCACCAAGTTCGATCATGCCATTATTCGCAATCCCATCCAACAATGAAGCTGATTTTTAAGATAATAATGCACTCCATGTGATATACGCACGTTAGATTGTGAAAAGGGAATATTAGATAATATTTATGCTCACATACTAATTTCTTTCCATCTGTCAAAAAATTCTGAGCAGCTTTTGCTTCCATATGAATGCACCTGGGGCCATTATTAATTTCATGAAACTTGTAAGAGACGGCTGACAGATACAGTTTTTACACTTGAAATATCATGGTTAAAAGACGCTTGCTACTGATAGGATCACCACCGACCACAATACCATAGTAGTAAACTAGTAATACAAGTTGTGCCACAATAGAAAATCATCATTCATAAGTGTTTGTTACAACATGGCAACACTATATGTGCTTGTTAAGGCTACTTTTTAACTTATTTGATACTCAAAGCAGGGTACATTCATGTAGTGCGATAAACATATAAAGAAACATACCTGCACAATCCAGGGTTGGTTACCCTGCAACTTAGACCCAAAATCTTTGGCAGTTAGAACATTGAAGGCATAATCCTTGCTGCCTGGTAGGAAAAAAAAACATTCAGACTTGCATTTTAAATCAATATTCTTAGTCTGATTAGCTAGAAGGACGAAGAACATAGATGTCCACATACATACCGGAAGCACTGAGTAGCGGGAGATTGATATCAGCAAAAGATTTGTCCCCATACTTTGCTCTAACATTTTCTAATACATTCTAGGAACAAAATTTGTGGCATGAGTGATGGTGAATGAAACACATTTTTGTGCAAAACGTATGGTAAATGAGTGATAGTAAAGGTAGATACAAATATAGCAAAATCTGCCAGAAAACGAGCATGAATTTCCAAAAGTTCAGGTAGTAGCTCACAATTTGTTCTTCAATGTGGTACAGATCATAGTCCCTTTTCCAAAGGGGATTAGACAGTAGCTCAGAAGCATATTGGATCTGAGAAGAATATGAACCTTGAGCTTGATATTAAAAATGAAGAAGACACAGCAATGGTAAAGCAGGAAACAGAAATGACATATTACGCTCTACAGCGATAGTTTCCCAACTACAGCATTGCATTATGCAAATGGCAGCCTTAATAACAGTATAAACTAGGATGCCTATGACAAAACTTCCTTTCATGTTTAAATGTGGTTCTTAATTAGGAACAGAGACATTCTGCATGTGTTATTGTGGTACTTTGTCCTAATAAATTTAAGAAACCATTCACTTAAAAAAAATCGCATTGTCAGTTCTTAAACAACGATCTATTCCTTTTCTTCTGACGCCAGATATGCGAACGTGAAATAAATGAACATAAATAACGGAGACAGAGACAACATATATCAATGATGCTAATCAGAAGCAGATATATCTATGTTACCTTGACAAACTCAGCAGTACTACGAACCTCCCCGCCAGATTTCCTGACATAATTACAGATTGACATGATTTGAAAATATATATACAATAATTATCTACTACATGCTCATATAAAAGAATAAGTGTACTATCAGTTCGGGAGAATTTGAAATTTTGTCACTACCATAGTTCGTGATATATCTATGCACACATGGATGTAAAAAGCTGAGAGTACACTGCGCAGTATTTGTGAATTCTAATATTCAACTCAAATTAATAAACTTTAAATGAAAATGAAAAGAAAGATGATAATAGTCGAAACATTAAATGGTACTGGAAACATTAGTAAACGGAGAGCTGGGGATCAATCATATGCAAAATATATCAAAGAAGGAACAAAGCAGACTTGCCATTTGGAATACAACTTTCCATATGCCTGTTTCACATCTTCAATAGAACTGTTACTCTTGATTCCAAGGACTGCAATTCAAACCCCAAATTATTTTATTTATAATAAAAAAAAATTACATAATCAGAGATTTAACCAACTACAGGCACCGAGAGTGAAGAAAGGTTCATGACATCAAAAACCAAAACTTTTCAAACCCTAAGCGCATAAAAATGGAAACTTGATCAATGAGTTGTATTCAAAGAGTACCGTCGTAGTGTGAGATGGGAAAAGATGCGGGAATAATGATGAGTTGAAAGGCGATGGCGGCAGCGAGGAGTATGACTGGGATGATGTAGGGCTGTAAGGCGGACGCCATTGACGGAGGAGATGATAGAGGACGCCGGATTGGTTTAATTGAATGACGCTGGAAGCAATTGAAGGGTTTGATGTTGTGTGTGATGGCGTTGAGTTGTCATTTTGTGTTACCGAGAGAGTGTGCGCGCGATGGATTCGCATCTGCAGTAAGACTCTGATTTTAGGAGTATTTTTTTATTATGTATTTTACTTTAATTCGTTCATTTTGTAATTAATCGATTCGGTTGAGTTTTTAATCGTGGTTGGGAAATGTATTATTAGCATTTGTGTATACGAGATTAGGTGATCAATCTTAATTTATGAATTTCTATTGATTATAGAATAGCGAAAAGTTCTTTGGAGATAAGTATATTATCTGAGAACAAGGGTACAGAACTTGCAGACGTAGACTTGGTTCTTTACCGTTCCTAATCTAGTTTGTACGCACTAATCACGATCCTATCAAAACTCTATTAGTACTCAGTAAAATACGGTGAAATACGCTCACTCGTCGCCCCGAATGTGAATCTACCTGGCAAAAATGGTCAACAATTGGTCAAAAATTTTGGTCATATATGGTCACCCGTCGTCCTGAATGTGAAATGTATACCCAGTCAAATATGTTAAAAGTTGATCATATACGTGTTCAAAATACGGTTGTGAAATATTTATGGTCAAATTCGGTCAAATCTTGGTCAACTATAAAGTCAAATATGGTCAATACTTGATTGATGGTATGATTTGTAATTAATAATAGAAGTTGAGGGTATTTTGAGTATTTTATATTTGGTGATGGTAGACAATGCTCTATTATATAATAGATAGAAGAACAACATACAAGTTGTTGTATTTAATAAAAGTAATGGCTAAGATTATGGAGAAAAAATATTAATTAATAATATTATCTATTATATTTATTATTTCTCTCATACATGTGTTATAATCTCAGTCATTACATTTATTAAAATCAACGATTGAGATTATGTCATTTTATCCTCAATTAATATGTGTTCACCAAAGAACCTTCCTCCTATGCAATATTAAGAAAAAGATCAATATCATCCAAATTATGCGCTGTTCGCATGTTGGCACTACCATGTCGGCTTAATTTATGAATTTTAAACACATTTTAGTAGGATTTGAGTTTTTTTTCCCCTAGGTAACCTTATTATCATTCTCTCTATTTACTCGTTTTTTGCGTTCATATACTCATTAAAGAAGCAGGCACAACACAAGTGCTCTGCATGCACATATCCACATTGTTATTTCTATCACTGCAAGATGGAAAGATACTACAAGGAGTGGGAGGCTACTGTTAAGAACATCCAAAGCATCTACGGATTGAGAGCAGGCTTGATGGATCTGACATTGACTACTGATCTATAGGCATTTGGTGCTTTTTCCTTGGGAAGTGCTTCAGAAATGCTTTGACCGCTCTTGTTACACCATCCTCATTTTCCATGTCTTTTTGCTAATTGAATTTCTTGCTTCTTAACCTGCGTCAACCAATGTTGTCATACTCAGCTTGAGCCTTGACATACACAAATGTAGAACACAAAGAATGGAAACAAACATGCATGTACTCTATTGCAGCAACTAATTTAGAAAGTGATAACTCGTCAATGGGAATGGGTGCAGCCGTGCAGGACCTACTCCTCTAGCATGCACGCGCGCTTGCCCCAAAGAGGTTGGTCTACAAAAAAGGGTACCATGGTAGTAGGGCACTGTTTTTTTTTAAAAACACATTTTGTAAGAAGAGCAATATATACTTCTTGCTCAATGACAGATCAACGGTCTAAAGTACGCCATTACAGCAGCTATAAGACCAGCAGCTGTTGTTCCAGCTCCACCATGGTGCACCTATTGAGAGGATGAATAGAAGGCTTTAGCAATTGAGAATATCTAGAGAATGGAACGGATATCTCTTTCCCACTACTGCGATAATAGAACAATACAAACAATTGCAGATCAAAGAAGATTCATTACAGCCTTGCATTGTAAAAAGAGCCAATCATGAGACAGTTATCCAGCAAGTAGATGGAGTCCTTCGGTTTAGCCACTGCAAAACTAAGTTGATTGTAACCGTACAAGATTACACAGAATGATAAAATAATACTAAATTCTCAAAAAAATTGTAAATAAACAACACGAGAACTCAAATCATGTTGAAATGAGGGTGGAAAAGATTTTAACTAAGTTCAGTTATATTTAGTTGAGAAATAGACCCCAAGTGATCCAACTCAAACATGTATCTCATAACCGGAGATGGAAAAGAAATTGAACTCACATTCTCCAAGTCCACCCCAACCCTTGTTAATAATGCCTCTTTGACCCGTGCGTTCCAATGCTTTGTCAATAATTTTGGTCATTTTCTCCGGCTCTTGGAATGACAATTACTTATTTTTCGTTAACAAAGTGTTTTTAATACTTGTCATCTGCAGTTATCAGTTATAATACCCTTTATCTACAAAATGATATATTATAATGCATTTTTTTCTGCATTTTACCCTTAATATTATTATATTTTCTATTCTTTTCTGAATCTATATATATATAATAGAATAGTGAGCATTATTCGAAAATTCAAATAGAGATTGTCCATTTTACTTCTGCCTTAAATTTACACAATCAACACGGATCTAACTTAACCCATTAAAAATTTAAAAATTAAAAATTTACACAAAATACATGGACTCAACCCGTCCCATTTAAACATAAAAATTTAAAAAATTAAAAGTTTAAATTTCTACACGGGTGACATTAAGTCCATTGCGTATCACTGCCAAAACCATTAGGCAAATAAGAAATTAGGCGGATTTGCGGGACCAGGACGCTGCAGTCGGATTCATGACAAGTTATACGTTTAAATAGTATAGCAAAATAACGTAAAAAATAATTCAAAATTTACTGTTTTAGGTCAGATAGCAATTTATAGAAAACCTGTCTCATGATGCAAGTAATATAGTTAGCACGTGCACATACTATACATGCATGTCTTATAATACAAACTATGTCATATCAACTGGAACCTGAAATGAAACAACTCCTGAAGCTGCACCCAGATTGCAATTTTGAATAGATGAAAGGAGGCCCTCCGAGATAAATCAATCCATCATCGTGATTGAGTGCAGCTCACACCACCACATGCAGCGAAAAATATGATCAGAATTAAGGCAATCAGGATTCCAAGAACTATCAGCTTCATCTTCATATTTTGCAGCCACATCTTTCTTCTCATCTTAGTTCCCTGCTGCCTAAAATCCTGTGCCTGGATAGCAGTAGCATCACACCCACGATGATAAGACTTCTAATCAAGTTTTCAAACTGCTCTAGTGAACATACTAACCGAGACAAACAGTTGAATTGTCACAATTAATCTTAGCTGGCTTAAATACTGAAAAAGTCCAAAATCCATAGCTAGAAACAACAAGCAGTCATTGTCTTTGAAGTACTATTAACCCTCTTTACTAGGAGTATCTTAAGCTGATGCTTTATCAATTGAAATGAAACAATTCCTAAGTTTACCGCAAAACCAGTAGCGAATTGGTTATTATGACCTTTCTCTCCTGATTAAGCAAAAAAAGGACAAGATACATTACAGTTGGTAATTTTCCTAAGAAGACGGACCATCAGAGATTCTATTTTCTGATGACTCACGTAGAACAAGACAACTTTATTTTCATATGCAAGAAAGAAATAACATGGGGTATCATGGTTTACAACTGAGAAACAAATATGTGCACAAACAAAGAGCGCAAAGGAATCAAAGTAAAGAGTTGAAACCTGGGAGCGAAGGTTTTCCGTCTTGTCAACCAGAAGCTCAATTTTCTCTCCACGGTCTAGAACCTACAAGTTTAACAGAAATATTTAGATGCAAACTAAATTTGCACATTCTAAGGACTGAAAAAACTTCACAAGCTGACAGTAACTGATGGAGACGTCATTAGGCAGGCCAAGTCCTTGACTTAAATCTAATTACACCAACAAACTTCAAGTATGACAAAATCAGTCCCCATATTCATATCAAATCAGCTTTACGATTGCATTACTATAAGAATTATACAATAAATACCTTTTCGATGTTTTCCATCATCACTCCTTTAACTTCAGAGACCTGAGCTTTCACTTTAGCAAGTTTGCTGACCTCTTCAGGATGGTCAACACAATACTGCATTTGCTCTTTCAGCTTTGGCCTGCAGTAGTTCAAAAATTAAGATTTTAGCTTATAATGACAAACCCAGGTTTTTCTTCTTTTGATTTTATTGAAAAGCACGCCCATACAACAACATGGGGAAGCTTATGTACAAGCTGAAATTTCCACTTACCCGAACTCTTTGTTAAGGCTATTTGCAACAGCAGTTGCAGCCTTTCCCCCACCGTATCTTTTGGTGAAGTCTTCTTTGACTCTTTCCAAAAATGCTATTGGGATCTGCCTCCCCGCAGCCTCAACAGCAACAACACAGTAAGCTGCATGATTAAAATGGTGATGTGACATGTGAGCACTGACACAATTATAGAGATGACGAGCACTTAAGACTGAGCCCCGTCATTCCCTACATCGCAATAAAATCTCTACGCAAATTAATCATTAATAAAATGTAAATTGTCGGAGGCAAAAGCAAACAGCAACTCACAGCCCCACACGACAAACAGGGCGGGTGTAATAATTAAACTATCGATATATCGAGAGGCCATACTCTCAGGGGGTAGGGTCCTATTCAACCAGAAATGTGTTTCATATGCTTACTGCATCTGCAGCTAAACATAGCCTCCCATTTGAAACAGGATAATCATTACTTAGCTGTAACTTTTATACTATTGATTCAACAAAGAATTCCTAACTCCTATAATGAGAAAACAAAAAACTATCTGAAGCAATTTCAAGATCTCCTTCTAACAAATACATCCGACACTGTCCCAACAACTCTGACTTCTTCACAGATCACTGAGCTAATAAAAAAAACACCTCATAACATAAACAAAAATCATACCCTTCTGAAACAAGTTATCGACATGAGTCTAGCTGCAAACACCTGAATCTGCAGATCAACTATCACCAAACGGACAACACAATCACAAAAACATACCAGATCAAACAATAAAACAAACACAACCACCAACCAACACAAATCCAAACAATAAACAACAGATCTGAGAAACAAAACATACTGAATCCATTATCCATAAGATAATTAAACGTGTGTCCATCGCAGTTGTACGTGAACTTGTTATTCGTCGCCGGC
>JAWWMW010000058.1:192293-203264 GCA_035048345.1 Echeveria elegans | reverse complement strand
TGTGGGTATTTATGTCCATTACGCCATGGGACTCGCGGGGGGTGCGGGGGGTGGGGGGTGCGATTAGTAACCCCCATAATAATAATACAACTGTCACACCCTAAACCCTAATTCTTCTGATTGTTCCCTTATCCTAATTGTCCTCAAACAACCAATTTCTGGCCTACTTGCTGCATCCTTCTTTACTCTAGTTGCGACTTACTCCTCCGTTCTGAAATGATCTTCCTGTTTGGGTTGATGGCACGGTAATTAAGTAATAATGAGAGTGTGAGAGTAAAAATAAAATAAAAGTAAGTAAGAGAAAAATAAAGTAGGAAAGAGAGTGCATTGTGAGAGTGAATTAATTGCCTTAAAAGGAAATAAGAAGAACTTTAGGGACATCCGAATAGGAAAATAGGAAGAACAAAAGAGGACATAGAGAGTATCTCTTTATATATTTACTATTTATATAGTAGAAAAATACAAGAGCAAAAGTAAAATAAGAAGAAAAATGGTAATTCATAACTATCAGGAAAATAAATAAAACAAAAATCTTTTTCTTGAAATACTTTTTTACTTTCTTCTGGATATAACTTCCATTATTCAAAAGAGGTTAAATCAGCCATATATAATATTATATACAAACCACACGTTCTTCACTGTTTGTCCACATTCGAATAAATGTCTAAATCCTTTCCACATGTTACAGTTACACAATCAATCAATCAATACTTCAATCATTGAAATCTCCTTAAATACAAGTTCAATAAGATTTCCTCTCCTATCTTTTTCTGTCACATTGTGAGACAATGGAGACTGCCAAGATCTCGGCATCAGCCTCAGCAGACTCATCTGATGGAGCGGCGAATCCTCGTATGAACAAATATGTCTTGTGTTGTGCCCTTCTCGCTTCTATAACCTCCGTCCTCCTTGGCTACGGTCAGTGTTTTTGACTGTTTTTGTTATGCCACCTTTTCAGAACAATGACTCTTTTTTTGTTTTGTTGTCGGTAGATATTGGAGTGATGAGTGGAGCTATAATCTTCATCCAGAAGGACCTGAAACTAACCGATGTACAAATCGAAATCCTCACCGGCATCCTCAGCCTCTACTCCCTACTCGGCTCATTCGCTGCTGGTCGTATCTCCGACTACATTGGCCGAAGATACACTATAGCCATCTCAGGACTTTTCTTCCTATCCGGCTCAGTCTTCATGGGTCTTGCATCCAGCTACACACTCCTCATGATCGGCCGCTTCATCGCTGGCATAGGGGTTGGCTTCGGCCTAATGATCGCATCCTGCTATACTGCGGAACTCTCCCCTGCCTCATCCAGAGGCCAACTCACCTCACTTACAGAAATTTTCATCAATGTTGGAATATTACTCGGCTACTTATCCAACTTGGCATTCTCGAAACTCCCTCTAAACATCGGCTGGCGGCTTATGCTCGGCGTCGGTATCATTCCGTCCCTTTTCATCATGTTTGGAATTTTACTAATGCCTGAATCTCCAAGATGGCTGGTGTTACAAGGCCGTCTTAAAGACGCTAAGAACGTGTTAGAAAAGACTTCTGACTCTGAGGGAGAAGCTGCGGCGAGGCTAATGGACATGAAGTCGGCAGTAGGTATTCCTGAAGACTGCAATGATGATATAGTCTCAGTCCCAAAGCATCAAAGCGATGGAACTGGAGTTTACAAAGAGCTTCTCTTCAAACCAACACAGCCAGTTCGACACATTGTCATTGCCTTATTAGGCATCAATTTCTTCCAACAAGCGATCGGTGCTGACGCGGTAGTCCTCTACAGTCCTAGAATTTTCTCCAAGGCCGGAATCACTAGTAGTCATAAGCAACTCCTCTGCACGGTAGCAGTCGGACTAATGAAACTGATATTCATTCTTATAGCAACTTTCACCGTTGACCGTCTCGGAAGACGCCCGTTACTCCTAACCACAATGGCCATTGTGTTTATGTCCCTAGTCTTGCTCGCTACGGGCTTAACTGTAGTCAACCAATCATCCACCACACCCACATGGGCTATAGCCCTCGCGGTCGGGGCAGTGTTAACTTTTGTAGCATCCTTTTCAGTCGGTTTAGGTCCGGTACTTTGGGTGTATTGCGCTGAAATCATACCACTCCGGCTACGTGCACAAGGAATGGCATTAGGTGTAGCAGTAAATAGGCTTATTAGCGGAACTGTTTCCATGACATTTCTATCACTTTCCAAGGCAATAACCATCGGCGGAGCGTTCTTCTTATTCGCTGGGATCTCAGCGTTGGCGTGGCTGTTTGTGTTCTTCGTAATGCCGGAAACTCGAGGACGGAATTTGGAGGATATGGAGAAAGTGTTTGGAGATTTGAAATGGAAGAAAAAGGAGATACAATTGTCTTCCGTTAAGGCTGATGAGAACTGAATCTTCAGCTCTTTTTATTTCGCTAGTCCTGAGATTTGTAAGCTTTGTTCCAAAAATAAAATTTTGAAGTTTTAATATATTAGTGGAGTGTATGTAGATCGAGTAGCCGTCTGTAGCTCCGATGGTAGAACAAATCTGCCATCTTTTTCGGCATCATTCCTCAATATGGTCGTCAAATTCCTTGTAAGTCAACATCTGACAAGACCGGCATCAACATGTTTCATAGAGATTCCCTCGTGTAGGCTTGGATGTTTTTTCATGTGACTAAATATATGCAGATTATATTTGGTAATCTCATCCAAGTATCTTGTGACATGGTAAAAGTGCAAATTTGTACTGTACTGCATTCTCCGAATACTTTACTGCCATCTGATGCATATTTAGCTTTATTGCACATATTTTGCTTTGTGTGAGCTGTCAGCATGGTTGGTCGGCTGTTTTTCATGAGTACTGTCTTAAGGGTATCATGGTCGGATACCTGGCTTCATCCCAAACAAACCTTCAGCCAAAAACACACACAAGTTCAGAACGCATAATAACAAATGCCCCAACACAGTATCCAAAGTCAAAATGTAAAAAAGAAAAAAGAAAAAACAGAATACCGAGTAGGATAAGAAGAATCAACAGGCACGCAGTCGACAGTAAGGGCAGTGGCGTCCAACACTCTCCAATTCCTCAATCTGCCTTCTGATCTTGTGTGACACTTCCTCCACGAAGCTAGCTAGCTATTAGACTGCCGACATCAACCCACAGAAACAATTAATCATTACTACCAAAAATAGACACAACAAACACCACCAGATAGATTTCCTGAGCTGCGAGATTTTATATGAACCATTTCATATATCTGCTGCCAGTTGTATCCATGTCACACACAAACGCCGCGTTTCATAAGTTATTACACCGTACCGTTATAAATTAAAAGTTGACGGGCTCTTGTTGATGTAATTATGATACATTTAAATTGAACATCATTTTCTACATAATTTAATCTCTATCACCAACTGCTGACCTAGTGAATACATTAAGAAGGTAACATGAAATGTTTCAAAACGCAGGCTACTTCAAAAGACAAAACAGAGCTACAGTTCCGTGTAAGTTCAGAAGTGGAAGTCATCAAATGAGAGGTTGTCCATGAAGTCCTTTTTCTGTGACGAGTAGTGATTAGAAAGGTAGACCTGGGATGCCGACCCACCAAGGAAATCAAGGGGAGATTCGTTGCAGAAGGATGATGTGTCGTAGAAGAGCTGGCTGGCAGTATTATCCACTGGGAAGTCTGAGTAGACGTAGCTGGGTGGAGTAAATGCTGCTGGGAGGTTTACGGTGTAATCAGGCACTAACGCCCAAGACGATTTATCTTCAGTTTGGGCAGGAACCGTTTTTATATCTTCAGCAGCGTTGGACCTCTTAGCTTCAATAACCTAGAAACAGTAAACACGGATGGGGATTGGATGGAGAAGAGTGGCTCGGTTATTTTGGCATAGCTCCTACAAACAGAAAGATTGAATGGTAGAGATTTCTTACAAGGTTCTGCGTTCCAGTATCAAGATGCATGATGAAAGAATCTCCAGCTCGTAAACCATGAGCAGCCACAAAATCACCTGCAAAGAGTAACTCACTCCCCGACTCTATTTATTAGAACAATGGATTGACAGTGTTCTATACTTTACGCGAGTCAAAATGTGGATCTGAGTAAAAGCACATGATTCATATCATAGATAACAATGACGATTGTTCGACAGCTTCTGGGTAAAAAGGTTAACAAAATAAAGATTAATCACTTTAAAGCCGATAAAACCATACCAGCATTTTCAAATACATACATCCGGCTAGCATTGTTGGGCCAAAACCTGCAAGTAGAAGCCAAAAAAGTGTGTTATGTACAATTGTTAGACATGAAAACAACAAAACTGCGAGTAAGATGGAAATGAAACATGTGACTGATCACGTAGCATGAATATCTGGGACTAATGCAGGTGAATATGCCAAGAAGTGCAATTACAGAAGCAGGGCAATCAAATCTAAGCACTTTGCGTTGAACTAATGTAGACTATTTTAAAGAATTGCTGAAACCGAACCTGTACTTAAATGTCCACATGTGACAGCCGTCCGCATCATAGACACTTAGCGGAATCCCTTCCTTGATGGTAAGGGCAGGAAGGTGTGCCTCAGCAGATTTCTGAACATAAAGACTCTTTTTACTAATTGGAGGCAGTAAAAAGCATGCAGTATTCGACAGCACAAAGCATATGCACTCAAATAGCAGTAAAAGAGTAACAGTTAATACCCAACCTTAGGGACTATAATTCTCCTCAAGTAATTGACATCGCTATTTTGAAGTATCTTCTGGAAAAGAAACCTAAATTTTGTAGGATCAATGTCCTGCAATTAGAACAAATTACATGATGAGAATATGTCAATAATTCTGTGCCCTACTCAGCCCTTCAGTAGCATGTGGATTATGGATGAAGGTCAACAGTTAAAGTCAAGCATGCTCCATAAGCAGAAAGTTCTGTCATTTTAAAACTGAACTCCTGTTTATACCATAACATGTGCCGCCCAGGACAATTGCTGAAGATAAGTTTCATGAAGTTACGGAAACTTAACACATGAGTAGAGCCTGAGTGTTAAGATTGCATCAAAGGTGAAAAAGTGATATTATCTTGGACTGCCAAAAATAACTGATAATATGCTGAGTGCATGTACCGCATGCACAGATAAAAAGCATATCAGTAATTGGGCCTAAGCATATGATGGAACTAAACATGGAAGAGAAATAAAAAAGGATATGTTTCATTGATGACTTGGCATTCTTGAAACAAAAAATATTTTATTTGGTTATGCTCTTGAGTTATGCTAGCAATCAATGGTTAAGTAAATTTTAGCAGAAAGCAGTAAAGAGATACTACTTTTTAAAAGAAGTTTCAAACACTGTCGTACTATAGTTTACACGCCGCCATATGAACATACATACATTACTCAGAATTGATCATATTAAATTAACGCAAGTAAAAAAGACTAATTTATTTGGAAAGCGCTCTATATGTCCTGAAGCTGTCAAAAGGTTTCAGAGCATCACGAAACAGTCACAGCAGTGGGACTGTCACATAAAAGAAATTTTTTTAAAATCAATAGTGTATCTCTGCTTAGCTAGCACACTAAGAACACTCATGAAGCATCACACATGTAATTTCCAAGGCAAGCACCACCTTTTAAACTTTCCCCTGAAAGAGGCCCTTTTACTCTTTTCTACTTAGTTATTCAAGCCCAAGTAACCTACAATGAGAACTGGACCTTCATAGCAAAAGCATTTTTGACTGAAACTTAGCCATCTTGCCATAATACAGTCTTGTATACAACTAGTGAAAAACATTAAAAACCTCAACAAGCAGCGTAACTTATTTCTTTTCTGACTCCTCAAAAAGAACAAATAAGACATAGAAAGACTCTCATATGAAAACTACACAGATCTGCACACAAAGCCCTTCACTTGATCTGACTTTGGACAGCTCATATATAACAAGTAGGAAGAAAACTAGAGTAAAAGGGTTTGAAACCATACTAGTCAAAGACTCAAAGTTAGAAAGACCAGTATAGCAACAGATGTGTACCAGGAAAGTCAAGTTAAGTGAATCCAAGATGGATGACTAAATTAAGCTAGGCAGGAAACTGAAGAGGAAGAGAGGCAGAGGGAGAGGATAAACAGATCAAGGAAGTCAAAGGAAGCTCATAGCTAAATTGTACTAATTCACAAGTCCCACGGTTACACAGTGTTAGCACCACATGAACCACAACAACATTACTAAATGAAAATGGGCCAGAGAAGAAAACACACTTGCCAAATTTGGTAATAAAAAAATCTAGCGACAGAAATAGTGTTAACCGAAACAGAAATAAAGGGAAATGATAGCTCACATATACAGGAGTGAGACAGAAGACAGGAGGAGACTGAGTAGATGCAGGAGGAGGAGGAGAAGGAGACAGAGCCATGTACTGGCTAGAAGCAACAATGAGGCTGGAGAAACCAGGAGTGGAAGAAGAAGAAGAACTATAAGAAGAAGAAGAAGATCTTAACCTCCTCCTCCTGACCCTATCAGCCCTTTTCTTAGTCACAGCTCCAAAGCTAGAAGCAGCCACCACCTTCTCCTCTTTCTCACTCCCCTTCTCGCCCTTGGCCACATCCCCAAACCCATTTCTCACACTCTCCATATCCTCCTATCAACTTCCTCCTTTTTTTACAGACACCAAAGCTCTCACACAGTATTCAGTGAACCACCCACCCAACCCTCAACAGCTACTATAACTCTCTCTCAGGCAATGGCCATGTTATATCCACACATTGGTTGATAAGTGTTAAACACACTCACTCACCACCACCACTTCATCAACGACACTAACAACAACATATAGTCTAACTGTACAGATTCCCTAAAATTAACATCCAAGCGGTGAGAGGTGAATTTGGTACTTAATAATAAACCCTAAAATTAACCTAATGAAGAGCATTCAATTCACACACTGAGTCGCTAATTTCAAGCCAAAAAAATTGGAAAAAAATTGTCTGAATTACCGGATGATTAACGAGGCAGGATTAGCAACTGGCCATTGGAGAAGAGACGCATTAGTGGCATCGGGAAAGCATGGAAGGCTCCAGGTGTTGAAAATGTTCTGCTGCAAACTTCAATGTCTTCCACCACGTTTTAACTCTCACATGTGAACGCACTGAAACGTAAATCGAAAGTTATCTCTCATCTCGTCAGACCTCAACCGCTTCTGATGCTCTCTCTCTATATCTCTCGACGTCATCGCTGGAGCTAATTTTTTGTTGATGGATTTTTGTTTCTCTCTCTCTCTACTGGTTCGAATTAGGGCTTCTTTTTGAATTTGAGGAGACGTAAGTGAACCGCTTCGTTTGATTGGTTGATTAGATTGTGCGCGTCTACACCGGAGTTAAATGTGTGGTCCACCTCTAACACCGTTTGGTAGTGGAAAAAAAAAGAATCTGTCTTATTTTAATTTTTTTTTCTACAATTAAACACACATTTTATTTCACTCACAATTATTCATTAAATTTTTTTTCTCTCCATTTTTTCCGCAACTAAACGAGACCTTACAGATTATCGCGCTTGTGTGGTGTATAATATACACTCTCTAAAACCACTACTCTAATGTTTTTCCGAACAACAATGATAATGATATTTCGGAGGGAGGGGACAAGTCAATAGGGGTTCCATTTATATATGATGATGACATTTGGATTAACTGAAGTAGAACTTCGTTCGTTTCAGACTTGTTGCACGTACCTTCACTTCTTCAGTGGCTGTTATTTTTTATTTTGGTTAAATTTTGTATGAATGATTTTCTATGTTGTCAAGCAAAACAGGTTGTGAAACAAAAATAATCATATCAGAGTGTCAAAGTGATCATGCACTTAAAACTCGTTCTAAACACAGGTGTTAATTAATCAATCCAACTGGTAATGAATCAGATGTGCCAAAATATATGAGCAGCTAAAATGCTTATGACTGTACGATATCATCCCCATGAAACAGAAAGTGAATCGTTGATACTAACTACTAAGGCTACCAAATAGAGAACAAATTAATATGCTACTGCTCAACAAATAACACAGAAGAAGGTTTACTAGATTCATGTGATGAACAAAGAGTTAAGACCTTCAGCTCTGCCAGGTTGACGCTTGCTAAAACGCCACATGAACATTTCACTGATTCTCAACCGTTACTCCCCATAAGGAGTGAAGAAGCTAACTCCATATTCACATTTCCAATCCAGAGTCTGTAAAACCAAAACATGTGATGGTACTTTGGAACTCACAAGATTAACAAACAGGTCTTCAAATTGACAGAAAAAGTAAAACTAATCACGTAATAAGTAAATGTTTAACGAATGGAATTCATAAATACAAGTAACAAACTGTTATAATTTCATATATTCCATCAGCACCAAGCCAAGGAGAAAATCAAAACTTATGTTGAATTTGTCATTATAAGCATGTCGTTAAGTCGAGTGCGATAGTGCGCGTACGACTCCGATCCGGTGCGAGCGACAGAGGAGCGATCCGGTGTGGCTGTCGTCAACGAGTCCCGTCACTCGACTTAACGATATATTTATAATGACAAATTCAACATGAGTTTTTAAATTTACACGAAAGTCAATTGAGAAGTTGATGATTTTTTTTTGATTTTTTTAACTTGACGATTTAAATGTCTAAGGATTTAAAAAATATTATTCTCATTCTTCATTTATGGAACACTTTTCATATTTATTTATTTATTTATTTATTCTGAAGTGGTGAGTGTAGGTTTCGATTTTGGTTGGAGGAGTTCAGTTTAGTTCGGATGAGTCTTAATCAATGTAACTGAGTGCTGGTGAGTGAAGAAGAGTGGAAGTGGGTTTATCTCCCTGGGAATTGAATGATGCAGGGACAACATAGAGAGGATTACGACGTTGATGTTTTTTTTTTTCACTCCTCTTCCCAACAAATTAACTAAGCATCTGCTAGTGCGAAGTGAAAACTGAATCTGTCTCTTTTTTTTTCATATTTCATTTAAACAGAGATTTTTAAACTCTTCCAACAACTATAAAATTGGAGGAGATCCAAGTTCCCTGACATCTTAGACCAAAAGGACGATGCTAGAAGATTTGACTCCGTCTGGGCCGGCAAAGGAGATAGCAATAGATTAGGGTTCCCGCCCTGGACAGAGACGGCTTGAAGGGGTTTGGATGAGGCATGGATGCTTTGGGCGTCAACATAGCGATGAAGAGGACTGTGGCGGAGATTGGATCCGGATTACTTGGAATGACCAATCGCTCTGAGTTATTTAACTTTGAGGCTGGTCAAAATTCTCTCCTCATCTACGGAGTCAGTCTGTGGATAGTGAGAGCTGTTTATTCTCTCCTCATCTACAGAGTCAATCCGTGGATAGTGAGAGCTGTTTATTCTCTCTTATTTACGGAGCGACTCCGTTGATAATGAGAGGCTTTTATTTTGGGCGTCTAGCGCTTAGGTGTTAGATTGCTCAGTTGTTTATTTATATCTTTATTTTATTTTAATTATGTATTAGTTATTGGAAGCGATTTCGATCAATGCTCGCCTTTCAGTTAGTATCATACATTGATCTCCATTCCGGACTGTGTTCCCGTATTGTATACCTTTGTGTATATTTTATTTCCCATTCTATTGGGAATTTGTAATATATAAAAAAAGGAACAGAACAGAAAAGAAAAGAAGTCCCACCTCGTACAGTGCACAGTTACTTCTCCTTTTCAATTTCACATTGATGTCTGCTGCCCTCCTCTGGATTCGTGCACCCAACATATCCCATCCGTCGGCCCTTTTGTCCCCTTTCTCTCTTCTCCTCTGAGTCTGAGGTCAAGATTTCACATTTAAAATTTTAAATCCAGAGACTCAATATTCGCAGTTCTCACGCCAGGCCAGACAGCATTGCATCTTGTTTGGCTTTTCCTTTGTTTTTTCTCTTTTCTGAATTATCCCCTCATTCTTTCAAATTGCGAGCTTTGAGTCCATCCAGTGGCCATGGAGTTGCGCATCGTCGCGCGGCTCATGCTGATGCTGGGAAGATGTCGATGGGGGTGGGAAGGTGAGAACTTTCGTTGTTGTACTGAAACATTGTTTTAGTAACATCTATGTACTACGTTTCTGATTTCTGTCTAAGAAGAATTTTGAACATGGATTTGAAGTGTCAATCGTTTTATGCTATGCTCAAACATTGCTTGATTTATCGATTCCCCTTATTGTTTCTTCTCCTGTGTGCCAAACTGCAGCTATACTTCCTGGCATTGTACCTGAGCAAGCTATTGTGCTTTGAGGTAACACAGGAAGTGTTGAGTCGGTTGTGCGTATGGATTTGGGGGAATGGAGCTATCGGTCCGTGTTTCTTGTTTAGTGCAGTGATGCGCTTATTTCATATTTGTGAAGAGTTAAGCAGGCTCTTTTTCCCGCGTTTTGTACGCAATGCCTAGGCTTGTCTAACTTCTTTTTGAGCCATCGAATTTCAGTGCAACCTTTATTCCATTACTTGTTTTTATGGTCCAGTTATTTTCGCCTTCCTTGGATGTATCTGTGAGATGTAACGTCTCCCATTTAGTATGTCTAGGTGGTTCCATTCATACTTGAGCACAGAAATGTTGCAATTGCGGTACACAGTGGCTCTTGAAAACACCAAATGTCAAGATACTGTTTCTTAAGGCATCCCTTAGTTTCTATTTGTACTATTTGTGACAAAATTTTCATACACCTTTCCTACTTGATTTCCTTGTTCTCGTTGCCGCTAATGTGCTTGATGCAGTCTTGACATGGCCGGGTGACTCCTCAGGCAGAAATGAATGACATGAGTTTTTTTTATTATTTGGATATCAAGGTTGTCAAATACTAGTTTCTACCTTGATTCGTTTTGTATGGATAAATTCGATACGTAGATACGATACGTAAATACGTCGATTTTATCTTACAGTAAAATTAGGGTAGAGATCAGGTAAAAAAATGTCTAAATATAAAAAGTATAAAGAGATCATAACCATTGATGTATCTTCTAATC
>JAWWMW010000058.1:121302-135752 GCA_035048345.1 Echeveria elegans | reverse complement strand
CAATAATGGCAAGCAGGTTAGTTCTTCACTAACATAACACCAGTCTGATCCTGCCACTACTGCACCTGTGCTTGAATGAAAGTATTTCCCATTTTTTGTAGCTAATTTATGAGAAATTACCAAGTGACATTGCAAGTCGCCAAGTTTTGTTGCTCGACCCAGTTTTAGCTTCAGGTTTTAAAAATTAACCTTTGCCCTTTGATGTGCCTATAGGCTATAGCTACTGTCATTTCCTCGAGTATTTCTGTAACTAAATTCCATTTGCATCAACAGGAAATTCTGCTGTGAAAGCTATATCATTGTTGGTCAGCAAGGGAGTACCAGAGTCCAACATCATCTTCCTTAACCTTATATCAGTATGTCGATTAAATATCACAGTAATCATCACCACCTTATAGTTTTACTCTCTCTCTTTTTTCTTCTTTTCTTGATGAGGGTTCAAATGTCGATTTTCAGGCGCCCGAAGGTATTCATGTGGTCTGCGAGAAATTTCCGAGGCTGAAAATTGTGACATCAGAGATAGACTCTTCTCTTAACGATAAGATGGAGGTGATCCCAGGCATGGGTGAGTTTGGTGACCGTTACTTCGGCACAGATAGTAAGAAAAGGATTTGAGATACATTTGCAAAACAAACAGCGGCGAAATTTTGAATAGGATCCCAATTAGGGAGATTTTTTTTGGTTAAATAAGATGAACATCAAAGTTCACACGTCACAACTGCTTAAAGTTAGGCAACCCATTCGCTGGATACATTCATATGCACTGAGCTTGTCGAAAATCCCTTTGACAGTTCGGGTTGTCTGAGTTTCCCATTCAATTTTTGTAATAGTTAGAGATTGTAATGGCGCTCCCATCGGAACCTGGTATTTATATAGATGCATTACGCACGCACCAGACATGAAGAGGAAAACATTATTCTAGTTTATTGTCTCTTTGCAGCTGCAAGATAAAAGAAGAATGTTGCTGGACTCTAAAACAAGTACGTAGCTTGACTGGTAATGTCAGAAACACGAAACTGAATCGAGCATTCAAACTTGGAATAGGAAGTAGGAAGTCCACACTGGCTTGAAATGCTTTGCACCAAATAGGTTGAACATTTCTATGCAGTTCTTTAACAACTTGACGTCCTGGTTAAGTTTCTAAGTCCAGGCATATTTCACTTTCCGAATTCCACTGTTATCCTCTGCATATCTAACTCGCCATGTTCCAAGAAAATGTCCATGGACTGCAAACATCGAAGCTCCTACAAAACAATACAAATTCCCGGAAAAACACCCATATTACTGAAAACCATAAAATCCTGAGAACCAATCAAAAGGGTCTTATGAAATTAGCAGTACTTCCTACTTTCGTCAACTCTTCTCTAATTATTCTCTAACTTCTAATTCCTGTCAACCTATTCCATCTCCCTTTTCACTATGCACTACCGAGGTGGCATCCTCCCCATGGCCGCTCCTCGGAGCTTCCTCGCCCCCCTTCTGCTACTGTTCTGCTGCATTTCAAGCAGCCTAAATGCACAGGACCAGAGCAGCTTCACTAAAACATGCAGATTTCCGGCCTTTTAAAACTTTGGGGATTCGAATTATGACACAGGAGGGATCTCTGCTGTGTTTTATCCGATCGTGATGCCTTACGGAGAGACATTCTTTGGGAAAGCTGTGGGCCGAGCTTCGGATGGTCATCTCATGGTCGACTTCTTTGGTAGGCTCACATGTACTCGTGAATTCCTAGTTAGCTATTTTTAGACAACAGGCAGTTCGCACTTCGCAGTTGCTCTTTTTTTTGTATCTTCTCAGTTCTCATGCACTTTAGCTGCTATTTGATTTACTATCATAGTTGTTGAGGCAACCGATTAGTCGAGATTGGGGTTACCGATTTCAGACATCGATTTGGAAAATCATTTACACTGCCATGAGCAACAAAAAGAATGACAACTTTGAATGCTTATTATTATTACATTGCTTGAAATAGTTTACTGTCACAAGAGACGAGAATCAAAGATTGTTTGGATGATCGGAGTTCGGAGAGACTTGCATGCTTTTTGAAGACCCATGATGCACATATATAAGTAACTTTCCCACACTATGTACCTATGACACCTACGTGCTATGTTACATATCGGTATAAACTATAAAGCACAAGGGTGAGTGCCTGATCCATTATATTCCACACTATCTATAGGACGTAAGCTACAGCAATATAAATCCTCACTGGCGATGACCTTCAGGAAAGGCTACAACCCTGTGGAAGGCCACTGCTCTTTTAGGTAATGAGCCATCTTCTTCTTCATCGTCATCAAACTCCAATAAATAACTGCAGAGATGAGAATCCGTTATGTCAACAAGTTAACATAATATCCACTGAATAAAATGTACAGCGCATTATTGTTCCAACGTGGCCGTTGAACGGATGCCAAACGGTGTAGCAGGCTAACTGTTTTAACGACTTTACATTCAAAAGTAAAAAAATTATGGAGAGAGGTTGAACTTACTCATCAATCTTCCTCTGCAGTTAAAGAAGGTTGATTTCAATGGACATGGATACAAAACCAGATATCAGCATTAGAGCAGTGAAAATACTGATTCTAGTACACTGAAAAGAAACATGCAGCGGAAAACAAATCTTACCTTGCGATGGGCATTTACAACAGTAGCTTTATACAGAGCAGTTGTTCCTGGATAGACAGCCAGCACATGTCCTCCAGGAGGGTAGTCTGGTGCACTACCAGGATCACTTTTCTTTGGGAAGGGGATAATATGGGACATTGGCAGCTTATACTTCCTATGAATTTCCCAAATTGAATATATAAATTTAAATATAGTAAAGTAGCCCCTAATAATAAACTCAAATATCTTTATTTAGACATGTCATTCAACACTCAACAGAGATAGGTACCGAATGAGACTACCTTTGAACACCACCATCTTCATCTTCTGCTGGTTCCTCATCGACAACTTCAAATCTGAACATTAACATTTATGATAAGCTACTAATAAAAATAAAAAACCAGCAAAGCAGCACATGCAAATATTTGGTTTATCTCATCATTTTTCATCAAACAAAAGAAAAATCCTTACAATCGCGTTTCCTTGTCAAAATTCTCTACTTTCACCACAAGCCACTCTTCTTTGTCACCTTCTACAGGCACCCTTGCTGCTACCTGAATCCATAAAGGAACACAGTATAAATTACCCCGTCAACAAAGTTAGCAGGTTGAGTTGGTAATGAGCAATGACTACATGTCTGAATATCCGTTTCCCAACCCTACAGTTTTTAAAGAAAGCAATCTTTCTAATAGGTCCACAGAGTTCATATGCCATCCAAATAGTTTAACTGGACTTGCTCCGTCTAGCAAAATAAAGAGTTGAAAAAAGGGTCTTCATAACACACAGTCTCAAAAGTGAATAACCATTAATAACTGAGGATTGTCTAGTCGAGCCATAAGTGCATATTCTATAACAAGTAGTATGCTAACTATTATCTTGCTATAGTGGGTTATTGTTTGATTTTCTCTTGACCTTTTCCATGCATCATTCTATTTTTGTGAGATAGTTGCTGGAAGAACAATGCTATGTGCAAATTGCAAACTTGCATATCACATACCTCCTCTCCTTTTAGATTAATGCAATCGTCAAGATGGTTGCGCATGGAACTAGAAATCTTCGGAATTTCTGAATCGGTTTTCAATTTTCTCTTCTTCTGGTCACTGCCTCCTGTAGTTCCTGGAAGTTAATTTGCAATGAAAGAAAATTGTTCAGAAAAAGATGAAGAGTTCATGAGGAGTATATAGATTGGTCAATGGATCTCCACAGTCGTAGTCAACAGAGCTCAGCTCTAAAGCAAATAAAACTATAGAAGTGTCGAGGATATAGGCACTTCTACGAAACCTACTGATAGAGCGACAGATTATCATTTCAAAGCCAGAAATGATAACTGTGACGGAACTAGTAAATAGTACAATTATGCATGTGACTTAATAATGACAAATGAGTTTGTATATGGAAAAGTGTTTTGAGAAGCCTGGGAGCTTTGGACTAATTAGCTATAAGCTCACAGACTGAAGGTTAAATTTGTAGAAAAGTAGAAAGCATACCTATCCTCCTCTTTTGTTGGGCAGAAGGTACAGAGGGTAGCAAAGCATCCAATTGTTTTAACAATTGATTTGAAACACTGGATTACAAAATGGAAAAAACTGTGAGATCCCCAAACAGTCTAGCAGTGACATTGTAATACAGTATGTCACATACATGTTTCGGCCGAATAGCTAAACAGAATAATTCATTGTATATATTGCCGTAAACACATTTCTAGACAAAAGCAGCAGCACAGTAGTAACTATCTCTTTGACTGACTTACTCCTCTTCACTTTCAGAAAGCTCCTTCCCTTGAGTGTACAAGTATCTAAGTCTGGACAAAGAAGTATCACCAGGCTTCTCGACCACCTCAGGATCTGCAAAAAGGGAAGGTAAAAACAAAATAGAGAGGTCATCAGTCGTTAACATGGCAAAGCAGAAAACTCTCGTTCAGGTAATTTCAGAGTTTGAAGTACGCGAAATATCTGACAAAAATAAGAAGAGAAATACCGTATTTATAATTCTAAAAGTAGGATTCACAGTCCGAAACTTCACTGCAGTAATTCCTAAATAAATGAAAATGTGATATTTTAATAGGTATTACTTCCTTCAGTAGTAATTATGTGTTACATATACTTAAAACCACGTCCTGGGTAAAATCATATACAGTTAATTGCACTCTTCACTGTACATCCACCACTCAAATTTCCTAACCAGTTATCCTTTACAAGTTCCAGCACGCACCCTACACCCTCGTAACATATTCACCACAAAGTTGGTACGTAGCTACCACCAACCAAACACACAGTCCGTAACATAAAGGTTCCACCAATTTGTAATCAATGCATATCATTCACAACCAAAAACAACTCCAAAAGCACCCACAAATAACGTAACTTCGCGGTCTAATTCATCAAACTAAATCTATTCAGCAATCTTCTTACGTAATTTCGTCCAAATGATTGATCAACAAATAAAGTACTCCATCCAAATCGAAATATCCTGACATCACTCCCAAATTCAATTCAAATTCCAATGCTTTCAACACATCAACACACACAATACACTACCAGATCAGATACACAGCATCAAAAACAAACAAACAAACAAACAACAACATAAAATATTTACAAAAGTCGAAGCACTTACTAGTTTGAAGCTTCTTATGCAACCTATTAATCTCCAGAATAACAACTTTAAGCTCATCCCGCAACCGATCGATCTCCTTAGCGCTCTCGATGATCGCGGCGGAAGCGGCGGAAGCGTCGGAAGAAGACATTTATTCGGATTTCAACGCGACGACGATCGAGTCGATCTTCTCGAGCTTTGAGGAAAATGTGGATTAACGGAATATCTAACCCTCAGCAAAGCACGCTTCATGTGTTTGGTTATGCCTCACAGAATCTTTTAATTGAAAGACAGACCCTTGGGGTTTGACTATTTACAGATTGCCCCCCTAAGTATTAAATGGTTTATGCAGGCCTGAGAAGTGTTTTTTTTTTTATATTGGGAGTATTACAATTGAAATCAGGTAGAGCATGTAGTAGAGGTGTCAAAATAATCCATTTAGAATTTGTTAAATGGATTAATAAAATCCATTAATAAAGTGTAAACGGATTAATAAAATCCATTTAAGTGAAATCCGTTGGACTAAACGGATTTAACAAACCATTTAAGGCATTTTAAGTCAATCCGTTTAATCCGTTGGATTAAATGGTCCAATCCATCCATTTTGCCACCTTTAACATGTAACATCTAACCTATTACAATAACACGTACAATAACCATATCTAAACTCCATGGTAAACATCAATTTTCTGCACACTTAAGCACGGATCGCATCGGGCTCCTCTACCAATGAACAACAACTCCACGCCGCCAACAACATATCACTTGAGCATGCATCCGCACCTAGGCGGTAGAAATAAACACCTTTCACACCTCATTGTGGGAAGAAATAACAAACCTTCCACATATACTCCCTCCGTCCTGAAATGATCTTTCTATTTGGGTTGATGACACGGTAATTAAGGAATAATGAGAATGTGAGAGTAAAAATAAAATAAAAGTAAATAAGAGAAAAATAAAGTAAGAAAGAGAGTGTATTGTGAGAGTGAATTAATTGTCATAAAAGAAAATAGGAAGAACTTTAGGGGACATTCAAATAGGAAAGTAGGAAGAACAAAAGAGGACAGATGGAGTACTCTTATCTACCTACTCATTTTTTTTCTTTTTGGTAGAATTTTTTAAAAATTCATTCCTATATCGGTCAATGACAATACCCTGAGTCAATACAGAGATGCATTCAGGGCGACTATAGCTCGAGCCCTCTTGGTACAATGACCAAGAGTGTAACCATTGGGTCACAACCCTGCCTGCAATAAATTAGAAATAGAAGGGGTGCAACAAGAGCACTTCTCAGAAGGTCACTCATCCTAGTACTACTCCCGTGCAAGCACGCTTAAGTGCAGATATGATTGCACCTTCTTTTTTCTTTTTGATAGAGCTACCTAGTTTTTTCAACAAAAAAAGTGCATTGATAGATGTCTATTTTTCACGGTTAATGGTGACTGCCTGGTTTATTTGCTAGTATATGTTGACGATAAGTTGTTAATAAGCAGATATACTTAATAAGATCGTTGAGCTTAAACCCGGGTTGAACATTGTATTTGGCATGAAAGACCTGGGAAGAGCAAGGAAGATTCTGGGCATGATCATTGAGAGAACCAGAGGTAATAACTGGCTTAAGTTGCATCAAAAGCCATATTTGGAAAACCTGGTAAGTTTGACAGTTTGAGTTGTAAAACTGGTAGCTTGCCTTTAACTGCTCATATAAGTTTGAATAAGAGTCGGTGAGGTAGATAAGGTAAAAATGAGAAATGTCCCATATACTGGTGTTGTTGGTTCAATCATATACACTCTGATTAATACTCGTCCAGACCTTGCTTGTTCAGTGTATATAGAATCATGTCCAGCCCTGGTTATGAACACTAGTTAGCTGTAAAAAGGGTAATTTCATACATTGTTGGTACTCTAAATATTGGTTTACTGTTTGGTCGAAAGACTCAAACACTTAAAATCTAGTTAGCTTTGTAGATTTTGACTTTGTATGAGAGAAGGACCTAAGAAAATCTACCACAGCCTACTGCTTCACATTTGGTAAGAATTGCATCACCTGAAAGTCAGATTTGCAATCAATTGTGACTTTATCAACAGCAGAATCTGAGTATGTAGGACGTGTGAATGTGTTAAAGAGTGTATCTGATTGCAAGGTATGATTTGTGAGTTAAAACTTTCTAGTGATGTTGGATGGAACTATATACAGTGACAGTCAATTTGCTTTGCATCTAGCTTAGAACCATGTGTATCATGACTGGACAAAGCATATTGATGTTTCGATTTCACTTTATTCGTGACAAGTTGAATGCATGGGAGGTTAAGATTCTGACGGTAAAAACAGAGGAGAACACAGCTGACGTCATGGGGACTAAGTTTGTGCCACCAGTCAAGTTCAAGCATTGTCTGAACTTGCGGGGAATCTCTTGATTGAGAATGTAACGTTAATCTCGATTTTCAAGGTGCACTAAATGAAGGTAGATAAAGGATCGTTGAAGCTGGTGGAAGAAGAGAAGGCCAGCTTCAGGTGGAGGATTGTTGGTGTTGAAGCTGGCTTGAAGTTTGGGTTTGGCAGGAAGAGAGCTGAGTTTAAATGGAGTTGTGCTATAAAGCAGGACGACATCGTTTAAGGTGAAGTTATAAATGGGATGAACAGCTGAGATTAGAAGCATCGGGCGTAAGCTGCTCTACGTGGCGTTTTGACGAAGTATAAATATGCGATTGGGGATTATGGCAAGACTACGAAGCGATTCACACCATACGATCTGAGAAATCAATTCACCGGAATTCTGGATGCGATCGTTGGAGTAGTTAGAAGGCGCATTGGTTAGTGTTGTAGCCTGCTTTTGATGTGTAATCCAATTGCGGACAATCGAGAATGGTACTGCTTTTGCACAGTTTTTCATTTCAAATATTTGATTCTTTTTGCGCTAGGTTGCTTAGGGTTTTTCGATGCAATTGTATTCGATTGGTTTGATTGAGTTCCAGTTCGATCCAACAATTGAGCCCATATTTAGGAATTGTGTCTCTTGAAACAAACAAAAAATGTTTAACATAAGAGTGGGTTTTGTGAGGACAAGGAATATTTGAAGGAGCAAATGACAATTGCACTTTACATGATATAATTTAGGTGTAATAGTTAAGTACAACATGATTTGTAAAGGAGTAACAAATATGTATTTATTATAAACGCCCAAATAGGAAGGTATATTTTGATTTTAAATTAAATTTATATTTCTTATTTTAAAACGTATGATTTATTTAATTTATCCGTCAAGATGATGTCTTACCATCTCCTAATATTTGAGTGTTCTAGAACTTTTTCCTTAACATAAATTGAAAAAGAAAATGTTTAACACACCATTAAAACTTAAAAGAAGAAAAACACCTGCAAATACTACATCAAAGGCACGCTGAAACACTATCACAAAATATCTTCGTTTTTTCAAAGAAAATTTTGAAGGGAAGTTTATGTATATCCCGAAACAAGCGAATATAAGTCATTAACAGGCACAAACTTCTGCTTTTTATTTCAAATATAACCAGCCTTAAGCCCTTGTTGTTACTAGTTACACTTATTATTATGAATGCCTTTACTTGGCTGCACTCCTTACATTGAAGTGCTATTTGGTATACCCCTGAAAGTGAGTCCAGCCTCACTACTAGGAATCAGAACTGTATAAGGCATCTTAACCGGTCCGTTTCGGTTCCTCAAATTCTCATCACCATTCATCTCAATTATATCATTCTCAACGGCCACCAACTTCTCTTGAAATCTCTCGAAAGCCTTGATTGTTTCTTTGCGTTCAGTCCATCCCTCATCTCGCTGTCCAAGGAAGACCTCATCAGCTGTATGTCTCGACAGAAGCTCAATCAAAGAAATGCCAAGAAGTGTCGTTAACTGTGAAGTTATAGTCCTTAGAAAAACTTTCTCTGGATTAGTTTCAAGTTCTTTGTACTCATCAGTTCCTTCTTTTGGGATTAATCGACGACTCAATGACGGACGGTTGGGTAAATATCCTCCGTAAGGATATTGTGAATAGTTGATGGCAGCATGGAGCGCAGAAGCCGTCCATATAAGTATTGTGCAAGTTTGGATTAAGTCTTCACGGCTTTGCATTTTAGGCCACCATGGTTCGTTCTTTTTGTCGCCGTGTCCTACATTGCGCACTTCCTTCCACCAGCACTGAAGCTCCATATCTGTTCTGACCATTTCATCATTCTTGTAGTAAATAGTGCAGTAGTCGCTTACCCATGTCTCGATGGCAGACCAGATCGCAAGGCCATCGACAGCGTAAGGATAATCTTCCACTAGTAAGAGCAGACCATATGGCGCTCTTGAGTCTTCAACTGCCATCCCTCTGTCACAAAAATATAGTTTTTCAGTAAGTTAAGGATCAGGCAAAAAGTTACTTTCGCATAAATGTGTACCTTTTCAGTAGGTCAGCTGGAAGGGATTGATCAGTGAAAACCCATTCCTTGTAAATATTTGATGTCATTTCCATGGAATACTTTCCAGTGAAAACAGTGAGTTCAAGGCCACCACCAGCATTGACAAGAATCTGACGACCCAATGCGTTTATAAACATAGTATCACGCAAGTGTGGATGCAAAAGCTTGTGGATCGGGTGAAGCACGCTCATCTGCCTGTTTGTTGCAAGTATAAATGGCTCCAGGATGCAGTGAGTGATCAACCTTCCGACACACACACACACAAAAAAAACTTCGTTACGGTATGAAATGAAATTACATAACATATCACAGATTTATTTTGAACTTAATCTCACCAGTGACTGTAGAGTTGATGAATGGCTGTCTCATTTACACCAACATAAGCTTTTGCCAATTGCCAAATCGAGCCTTTAACCGTTCCTTCCGGCGCAGGAGTGTAGACCTCACTAACTGCACCGAATTCGTCACCCTTAGGATTCGGTAGGCTAAGTTCAATTGCCAATGGCTTCAGAATTCCACCCTCTTTCAGAACAACTGTTCTTGTAGCATATGATTTTACTGATGTTTTGTTGATTCTACCGAGATACGGCATTAATCGATCATGATGATCCAATATATACAGCTTGTTGGTTTCAAGTGCCTAAAACCAAGAAATCCTACAAATGTTAGTGATTCCAACAAATATACAGCAAAGTCCATATAAGGGACGTACTAGAGTACCTCGTCCACATTTAGCCCTGGACGAGCCTTTTCGAGTATTTCCTTGGTTATTTTGCTGGTGTGATCACCATACTTCAGCGGATCTAACTTGCTTTTGTGCGGAACTTCCTGCATATTTACTTGATCAAAACTGCAACGGTACTGATAGTAGTGAGTTCAAATTAGTTTCTATACCAGGAGTCGGCAAATAATGATAGGATTCATTCCAGCCAGCATTTCTCTGGCGAATTCCTCGTCAGACCTCCATGCAGATTTATCCGCTGATCCCAGTAAAGAAACATCATTAAACACAATTTTTTGCTACGTAGCCTGTTAGTTAAAAAATGTACCTGCAATCACATTAGGCATCGGAAATTTCATCATATACTTTCCATCATATCGGAGAAGTTCCTTAAATGTTTCATTAGGCATATGTTTCCTAATTTCGTCGAACCAATCTCCGCTAGGCAATTTGATGCCCCCTTCATAGATGGCTAAAGTGTCCGCAAATGTGTTGAACTCGTTAAACACACGATCTGATAAGTCTTCAGCTTCGGCCATCAGAAAAGGACCTAATCCTTTCAATGCATATGCCACAACATCTTCCATCTTCAAATGACTAAATCTTTCGTCTCTTGGCACGTAGACTTCTAAACTCTTCGGTACAGGAATCCTTTTCTCGCACATAGGATCTGTAGAAGACGAAGAAGATTCTGAATTCCAAACTCATGCTCATAAAATAGAAAATTACATTTCCAAATTTGCATTACCGAGTTTAGCTGGTGATCTGCTAGTCCTTCCTCTTCGCGGATAAGGGTACTCGACAGATCCTCCAAGCGTAGGCCGCTCGTACTTGAAACCTCTATCCGGATTACCCAAGTCATTGTAAGGTGCATAGTCATAAACACGATCCCATTCGTGCAGCTCCCCGACTCCATTTCCTCTTAAATTCTTCAGCTCACGTTCCCTATACATTCGTAACGCAATAGGCGTTTCGTTTGGAAGATATTCCTGAAAAAACACGAGCCTCGTTGAAACCGGTGCAATTTTGATTTGATATACACAAGTCCAGTACCTGATTGGAGAAGAAAATGCGATCATAATTGTACTTGTCCACAGGGTAAACCCAAGAGTTGCACACGAAATGAACGCGGCCGTGGTGCGGAACATCATGAAGAGTGAGCGAATTTAGGAACAACTCATTGTGATGATTGTTTCGGATAATGAATGCCCCAGGAACACCCTCTTCCTCGGTCCAACGGAAAGTGATTTCAAACACCATTTCGGTTTCATCATGTTCCGGTGTGGTTAGCCATTTCTTCAGAACGGTCGGTTTACCAACTACTGCAGACACTACTCCAGTCTCTGCGAACACATGACGTCACAGATTACGAATCAGATTTAAATTTTACAAAAATGAAACTTGAGAAATGAGAAAACGTTACTTGGATCGTTAGTGTAATGAGTTGCACTGATGAGCTGAAAAGAGACATTGTTACTCAGAGCCTCGTCTAGCCAATCGCGAGCGGAGGTGAACAAGCTAGCACCTTCTAGAAGCTTCCTTTTGGAGAGCTTCACAGTTCCTTTAACTTTCCCAGAAGCATTGCAGCAGCAAAGTTTCATCATCTTGTTTGTATTTGCAACGTTGATTTTTTCTTCTTTTGTTTTATAACTTGAGTGTGTGATATCAGTATGGGCTCCACTATATATATATATATATATATATAGTACTTTCTTCGTTCCGTTATATAGTTACTTGTTTAATACAAATTTTAAGGAAAGTAAAGTATGTGAGATAAAAGTATGTAAGAGGAAGAACAAAAAATAAATAGATCGGAGAGACAATATGTTTGTAATGGTAAAAAATATTCTATTTTAGGAAATGGAAAGTATATTTTGAAACGTCAAAAAAGAAAATAAAACTATAATACGGACAAAGGGAGTATATACTACACACAAAGTCAGTGCAATTTTTTTATTTGATTTTTTTACATGAGTTGCAATAAATAGACATAATGTGACTGTAAATGAACATAGGAACATGAATATTGGACTTTTGAAAATTTATTTAAGAAATTTGTAACTTTCTTTTTTTGAAATTCATACTTATCTCATTTTATCCAACTTAACAAAATGGGACTAATCAATATGATTAAAAATAATTTAAATCATAAATATAAGATGTCTTCTATTTATAAGTTACACGTGAATTTGCTACCTTAACATTTGTTAGATCCTTTAATTTTGAAAATTTAACTTCTACTTGATAGATTTATTTCCTTTGAATATATGTTGTTTTAGTTTATGTCCATTTTAAGTAATTATATTAAACTAGAGGTGGTTCCGTCGTTTTGACGGGACCGCGGCATTAACATACAATTTTATTTATATCTCCGTTCGATTCTTCATATTGTTCGATTTTAAGCTATTTTATTCTTATGTCTCCATTCGATTCCTCTCAAATTTTTTGATGTATTCCACACAATTTAAAATTTTTAATTTGTAAATGTGAATTTTTTAATTTCTAATTTTTAATTTTTTTGTCTTATTCTCTAACTATTTTAACAACAAAATTAGAGTTTTTTGCGACGAAAATTTTCGTCGTTATAAGTGTGTTGAGGATGGTATTCTATTAGTAGGGTAGATTATTATGAAGTTATTTTTCCTTCTAGTGTTGATATGCGTATTCATTTATGTAATTTCACAAATGTTATTTTTTTAGTAACTTCATGTTGCATAAAGAGTCCAACAGGCCAAGTCACATTGTCATTTTGGACTCAATAATTGAGAATATATGAAATTTGGTAAAAAGCAATAAATAAAAAATGATGGCGATAATGAGCAAATAAAGTAACTGAGAGAAGACAATAGTTAAGGAATATATTGAATGTGAATTACAAAAAAGAGTCTTTAATTCATTTACAGTAAGTATGAAAAAAATTGGGACGTCTAAAAAATAATTTTTAAAAAAAGAATCGGACGTCTAAACATATAAAAAAAAGAATAGGACGTCTAAATATATAAAAATAGAATTGGACATAAGTGTATTATAAATAACATATGCAGATGCTGTTAAAGTACGTTATAGGAGTATGAGTTGTGCTGTTTTGATACCCTCGCACATTTTGAGAACCTAAATTACATAATCGAATGTGTAAAATGCACATTGTGCATTTGGTTAGAATGTGTAAGAGGTTATGTGACTAAATTTTAACTATGTAGTTATTCAAAATGTTAAATATGTGGCTTTCAAGTGAGTCTAAATATCTCATTTAAGTTACGGGGCATTTGAGCATAATTCTATATCTACTATAATAATAGAACAAGAAAATATCCTCGGCATAGGCATAAATGGATAAATAAATGTTATCTCGTCGTCCCGACGAGAACTGTTTCTCTGTTAAATTTAAATTTAATTTTTTGTATTTTTATATTTTTAATTTAGTTGGAATGGTTTAGTTTGGTGATAGAGATTTAGTTAGATGTTATTGATAAATGTATGAATTTAGTTAGATGTTGTTGGTAAATGTATGATTTATTAGTTAGATATTTAATTGGAATGATTTAGTTAGGTGATAGAAATTTAATTAGATGTTGTTGGTAAATGTATGGATTTAGTTAGATGTTGTTGGTAAATGTATGATTTGTTAGTTAGATACTCTTTATATAGATAGTTCAGGTATTCAGCTTCTATATTCGTTCATTCTTCTAGTCGAAAAGTTCTTTCGGTTGTTAGAGTTGAAGTGCAGAAGGGGTGGATTGGCTTCCAATATGAGCTGCTAAAGATAGGTCAGGTTAATGAAGTCGTGCACTGCTAGAGGTTATAGATCGGTGTTTTTCAGCCAATTTAAGACTTCGGTCGGTATCATTTGCCTTTTCATGTGTGCTAGATATTCGATATTACCAACTTTTCGAGTCATGGGACATGGGAGACATCGATTGAGACATTAACGATAACGATGTGTAACTCCAATTATCTGCGGATACACACCTTATTGAGGATGAAGTTGCTACAAGGGGATTGGATCAAAGAGTACTTGTGACATCAGATGCTTCGAGGTCTCAGTGTCCTGAACACCATGCGCATCTCCATGCTGATAAAAACAATG
>JAWWMW010000058.1:107574-121202 GCA_035048345.1 Echeveria elegans | reverse complement strand
TCTCACAAAATTTAATTTTCTTAAAAACCGTGACAACTACCAAATGGGAAGAAAATATTGGGACGGAGGGAGTATAAGAGTACTAGAGGTGAGTCCGTCGTTTCGACGGAACTACGTCATGAACATACGTTTATATTTATATCTCTCTTCAATTTTTCATATTGTTCGCAACGTTTACTGTTTAGTTTTATTTTTTAAAATTTTTAGGGTATTTTTATTCTGATGACTTCATTCGATTCCCCTCAAATTTAGCAATATATTTTGTGCAATTTTAAAATTTAAATTTATACATACGATTTTAAATTTTTTGTCCTATTCTTTTTTTGGCTTATTATCCAACTATTTTTAGCAACAAAAGTAGTAATTTTAGCGACGAAAATTTTCGTTGCTACATGTATGGTGGTTGATTGAATTCTTTTATGTATATACATATAATGAAAATGATTTTGTTATATCTCCACCATCAACACTAATATATGGTCAAATACATGATTGATATCATGCATAGTTTGTAATAAGTTATAGAAGACAAACATTTTCGGGATTACATTGTTAACCAGGTAGATTCCACATTCGAAACGACGAGTGAACGAATTTGACCGGATTTTATCGATTATTGATAGAGTATTTACGATAATAACAGTATATTGTTCCGATTAATGTAATGAATGTGATGATTAATCTGTTCCATCCGCATTTCCATTAGGACGACAGATTGCACGCTAGTTAAATGATAAAAACTTATACTTATTTCACGTTACAATGCCTATCAGAAAAAGGTTCAGTTGCCCTATCTAAGTTTTTTTTGATAGGTGGTTACATGTTATACAAGAATATTCTTACAGCATATCTAGCTAATTCAAGTACATAATCATTCTTACAGCATATCTAGCTAATTCAAGTACATAATCATATCTATTAATGCGCAGTCAGGCTCTCCACCAAATACAAGACTCCAATGACTCGACAACAACTCCATTGCGTAAGCAACTTCATTTAATACACAACTGCCACGCCAGCATGGGGCATAATAAACAACCTGGTGAAGGCAGAGTTTGAACCTGAACCTCTGAAAAGTTTGTCTAACTCCTCAATCAATGGGTCACCACCCCATTGGTAATTGTCCTATCTAAGTTGATATATTTGAATATAATCTATTTTCGTGGGCTGGGAAATACGGGTGGACAGTATCTGATCCAAATCCATTACTGTATTCATTTAAATAACGAAATTAAAATACATAATTATTGTATTTGTACAAAAAAACAAAATGTATACCCCTTGTTGCAGAAAAAAGTAGAGTAATTTTTTTTAAATAATAATAATTTTCTCGTGAGAAATTTGGTTTTTTTTTACTTATTTCATTTTCATATTTTTCAATACAAACAAACACATTTATTTTCATTTCAAAATTTTTTATTTAATATTTTCTTTTATACTGCTTATTCCCCGGAGTAATAATGAAAACAATACTTATGGTCGTAGCTTTTCCAATGATGATCCAGTTGTGGGCTGCTAAATGGGCCTGCTCTACTTTATGGACCGCCTCTATTAAAAGAAGCTTAATGAAACTACTCCAACGAAGTTGTAATACAATATATTAAAGGGGTCAGTTTGTATATATATTTAATTTTCAGGGACCACAAATAATTTCGTAAAAGATCACGCCACTATGACGACTCGTTCCGGTTCGCATCGCATCGCATCGCTTCTCCCGCCACACTCACTAGTCACGCTAATCGCACCGACCTCGATTCAAATTCAACCAAAGCTTCACACAAACCTCACTTCAACGGATTTCGTTTGGACTTCGTCGTTTCGCTTCCGTCTCCGACGATCAAAAGTTCTCTCTCTAATCTGATCGACTCTCCAGCCGCTGCGTTCGTCAACGTCGTCTCAGTCGCCAGGTACGTACTTCCTTCAGCATCACTAGTTAGTTATCAGCGAAACGATCTCGTAAGTTTCTGCAGATCGATTTAATTTATGAGATGTCGCTGTTGATTAGGTCAGTTTAGAGTTGATTAGGTAAGGTATGGCTACGCTCGGATGAAGTTATGAAATCTGAATTTAGTGACTTGTGCTGACTGCTGACAGTGGAGTTAGTCACTGGGATTGGATTTCATGAATCTGTCCTGTTATACACTTGCTTATGAAGCATTTCTTTGTGTGTGCAGGAAAGTCTTACTGCATTGTGATGGATTCTTATGCGCTCATGTCCGTGTTAGATTTACCTCCGCCTTTCCGATCCACTTTCAGCTTCAGGTATTTCGTTTTCCTTTTGGAAAACTGTATGTTTCCTGGTTTCTTTGATGTTGTATTCATACGTCTAAGTTATAAATATATTTTCTCTACCTTGAATGTGGTTAATGTCTTTTAAAAGGTTGTGTTCTTGATGTGAGAGTTTCTGATTTTTTAATGATTTACCAGCTATCAATAATTTGGTAATGAGAATGGGAGTAATTATGTTTGCCTAACACACTGCAGTATATGAAAGTTATTGGACCTAACGTGCTTGGTCTCCCGTGCCTATTCCTGCAGATATTTTAATTCACTGCAGAGTGAATGCTTTCCGATATGTTTCGCATCAGATGTAAACATGGTTGTGTCAGCCCCTACTGGAAGTGGAAAAACAGTGTTATTTGAATTATGCATTTTAAGACTTCTCTCTAGGTTCATTTCAAATGATGGAAGATTTGTTCATTTGAATGGGACTCTTAAAACTGTGAGTTTCGCTAGGTCTCTCCGACTATTTACCTGAATATCAGCAGTAGTCCTCTTTATTCATCACAATTCAATATTAAGTTATAAATATCTTTTGGCTTCAGTAAACCTATGTGTCTGGAAGTTATTTTTCACTCTATTTAAGATAACATTTTTGTGTGAAGATATATATTGCTCCATCAAAAGCGCTTGTTCAGGAGAAGCTGCGAGACTGGAGTCAAAAATTTGGTTCATGGGGGATAATATGCCTAGAGTTGACAGGCGACAACGAAGCTTACAACAGGAAGAACATACAAGAAGCAGATATCATCTTAACTACTCCGGAGGTAGTATACATCCTCTGTTATTCATACATACTAAAAAAAACTTAAAGTTCATAGTTATGCATCTTTTAGCCTATTTCTGTCGCAAATTCAATGCTAATAGTTCATCTTTCTCCACTAAGAAATTTGATTCAGTCACACGCTTTCCGATTAAAGATGGGAGCTTGAGCTTCTTCAGTGACATAGCTCTGGTCCTTATTGATGAAGTTCATCTTCTAAATGATCCGCGTGGAGCTGCTTTGGAAGCAGTAATTAGTAGAACAAAGATGCTGTCTCGCAAACCTGAAATGACATCTTGTCCTCTAGCCACTGTGCGCTTTCTAGCTGTTTCAGCAACCATACCAAATATTGAGGACCTCGGTAATGTTCTGTAGTAAAATCTCATACTAAATGTTATAATTATCAATTCGTAACATTATATGTGCCATAAATTTATCTGCTACGTGTACGTGCAGCTGAATGGCTTACGGCTCCACCTCAAGGCACCAAAAGGTATTTAAAAGTTACTTGTAATATAGTCCTCAAGTCCTTAAATTCTGTGTAATTAAATTTCAATGTACTTGCAGGTTCGGAGAGGAAATGAGACCTGTTAAACTGACAACAAAGGTTTTCGGTATGTGCCTACTGAATTGTTTACTTCTTTTAAATCCAAATATCTGTTAAGTGTTCACTGCTATATCTCTTTACCTATTGAAATGCTGCAAAATTCAGTACTTATGGACATGGCTTTTCGTACCAAATTATGAATCTTTATGAGCGAAGAAATGATATATTTTGCTCAATTTAGAATGCGTGTGATTGTAGGTTATACACCAGCAAAAAATGACTTTCTGTTCGAAAAGGTGAGCCTCCCTCAAAAATCTGGTTACTATGTTTACATTTATGGTGAACATTTAAAAATGTTAATTAGCTTAATCCCTTTGACTTTGCAGCGCCTACAAATATACATTTTTGGTCAGTGTCTATCTGAACTTAATCAAGTTCTTTGTTAAATAAAACTTCTACATTTTAAGTACTTGCCAATCGCAATATGTTGAGGTCATGATGAAAGCGTGTGGGCTGATTTACAGATATTCTAATGCAATACTCGAAGGGAAAATCTGCACTTGTTTTCTGTTCGACCAGGAAAGGTGCGCAAGAAGCAGCACAGCAGCTCTCGCAGACAGCTATGACATTTGGTTATTCAAACCCATTTATTAAAAGTAGAGATCAACAAGAACGATTGAGAGAAGCTTCACTATCATGCAGTGACAAACAGATGCAGTCGTACATTATATATGGAAGTTAATAGCAAACCTCTGCTCACAAAATGAATTCAGAAATTAGAGTCCAAGGGTTTTCCTGTAAGAGCTTCGAGATAATTATGTTATTTTTGAATGCAGTTGGTTACCACAATGGGGGTCTTTGCTTAAAAGACCGCGCTCTGGTTGAAAGCCTTTTTCTCAAGGGTGACATACAAGTTTTGTGCACCACAAACACCCTTGCTCATGGAATTAATCTACCGGCACATACTGTCATCATCAAATCCACCCAATATTTGTAGGAAGACACATTCACTACTCTTATATTTTACCTGCAGTTTCATTTACTGATGAGGATATAATGAAGATTGATTTGTCTTTTCTGTTTAAGCAACAAGGAAAAAGGCATGTACATGGAGTATGAAAGATCGATGGTACTACAGGTGATTCTTGTTGAAATGCACTCTCATACTTAAAAGGCACTGGAATCTACTATTATAGAAATTACAGTCAACAAAAGAATTGATATTCACTAACCTGCTGGGAAAAATGTTTTGACAATTAATTAAACAAAATTTTCACTTGCAGATGTGCGGTCGAGCCGGGCGTCCACCATTTGATGATACGGGGATGGTGATAATTATGACACGAAGAGAAACGGTATTCAACTCTTTACCCTACTACACCTGCAAATCAAATAATCTGTTAATGCAATTAAGTAAAAATACTTCAAGATTTCTTAAAGAGACCAGGCACTCAGTGTTTTGTCCTTCAGCTGCCCATAAATTTATTTCTCATATTCGGCACTTGGAAATTGAATTTTTGGCCTCTCATCGTAGGTTCATTTATATGAGAATCTGTTGAACGGGTGCGAAATGGTGGAATCACAGTAAGTTCACTACCATCAGAAACCATTTGGTGATGATCCATGTTTTCTGCAGGGAATTTTATTTGATGACAAAATATGGTTGATCTTGAAGGCTCCTTCCGTGCATGACTGAGCATTTAACTGCTGAAATTGTTCAGTTAACTGTCACCGATATTACCCACGCCATTGAATGGATGAAATGCTCATATTTGTACGTGAGGTTGAAAAAGGCAAGCAATAATTCATTATCATATTTGCTTATTTTGTGGACAATGTGGGAGGAATGGACGCATGAAAAATTAAAAAGGTGCTTAATCTGTTGTAGAACTATGGGAGATTGCTAAATGCTAATCACAGTTGTTTGTATCAGTGGATCACAAAATAGTTCACTTTCTTACCTCTTTACTTTTAAGACAATATCATCTAATTTCCAATTTCCCTTTTTTTTCTCTTTATTCCTTTTTTTCATAAAACAGGACATATAACTGTACTTCATACTTGAAATTCCTTTTTATTCTTTAAAATGTATTCAAGATCATCATGGCATGACTATACATTCTTACATTTCTGTGCACAATTAGAGCCCTGCAAAATATGCAGTTAAGAAGGCAGGTGGTGACTGTGTAGAGAGACATATGCAAGGTACTCATTTACCGGTCCTATACAATTAGATAATCAGTAAGTGCCGTGTTGGAGCTTACAAATGACTTTTTCCCTTTTTTTCTGTTAGAGATCTGTGTGCAGAGAATAAATGAGTTGTCACAATATCAAATGATCTGGAATGATGAAGATGGTTTCCTTTTGAAGCCACTAGGTATAATAGCTGACATTTGTTCATAACGAATCGAAAAAATTCTACGCTTCTAAGCTCTTTTTAATATCTTCAGAACCCGGAAGATTGATGACAAAATACTACCTGAAATTTGATACAATGAAGTACATCATGCAGACACCCTTCAACTGTAGTTTGGAGGATGTCCTTCATGTAGTTTGCCGCGCTGAAGAGATATCTTGTACGTGACTTTCATCTTTTCCTTTTCCCGTTATCTTGTCTATGAATGAAGTTATGGAAGGCCAATGGAAGTCAAACTATTTTTTCTACAAATGAAGGGATACAGCTCAGACGTAATGAAAAGAAACTTTTGAATGATATAAACATTGATAAACCTGAAAGGTTACGATATCACGTACTTGCTGACAAGGGAAAGCGGAAAAAGCGCATTCAAACTAGAGAAGAAAAGATTTTTGTTTTGGCAAATGACTGCTTGACGGGTGATCCTATGGTTCATGATTTATCTCTTATTCAGGTATGCCCTTCAATATTTCAAGTCATTTTTAAAAAGTTTTTCTTTGAGGAATTTGTGGGAATTCATGCGTCTTATACTCCAGATCAATGATAAAATTTTAATATGGCGCAGGATACAAACTCTATATGCTCAAATGGTTGCAGAATTGCGAAGTGCATGAAAGAGTTCTTTATCTATAAAAAAAATTACAAAGGAGTTATATATTCAAGCTCACTTGCCAAGTCTTTGTTTCAGAAACTTTGGGATGATAGTCCCTATCTGCTTAAACAACTACCTGGAATTGGAATGGTGACAGCAAAGGTTTAACTAATCAACTTATATCCCATAGCAGTTGACTGTATATATTTCTCTCTTAGTTTCAATGGTTCTTAACTATGAACTCTAACCTCAATAATTTGCTTCATTAGGCTCTTCATTCAATGGGAGTCAAAACATTTGAGGCCCTTACAGAAGCCGATCCTAGAAGGATTGAGGCGGTCACTGGTAGGAAATGTCCTTTTGGGAATAATATTAAAGAGTCCCTGCAGTCATTACCCTCAAAAGTTGAAATGAAGTTCGAAGAAGTAACAGAGTCCAAGAAGCATGGGAAGTCAAAACTGTTGGTTACTCTGACCAGGTTATCAGAACAGCAGCAATCAGCTAAACGACATTTTGCAGACTTGGTGCGTAGAAATTTAACCAGTGCACTCCTTTAATAGATTAACAATGGCACGTTCTCGCCCTTTTCACTGTGGATTTATTGTGTCTCAAGCAGGTCGCAGGGCTTGAAGATGATAATACTATCCTCGCTCATGAGAAAATAAGGTGACAATACTTTTGTAGGCACTTTTCTACACTGATGGGAAGCTTACAACAAATAAAACCGTCTCTACCTTCCTGAATACTATTAACATTTTACATTGATAGTTTTTTTTTTAATCTTCTGTACTAATTTTTTAAAAACCTTAACAGGGTTGAAGAATTTAAGAGGTGCGTAATCTAATCCACCTCCATTATAAATTGATTGGTATCATGACCTTGATATCACAGAGATAAGACCGGGCTTTATTCTGGGAAGTTGTTTAAAATTACTGTGGCAACAAAGCTCGCATTACACAAATGGTACATAAGAAATATGATTTTATATCTGTTGCTGTTTGTAACTCAGATCCCCCATTGCAGCCCGTACACCATAACTATCTTTGTCTCAACTCCACCTCAAGGAAAAATAGTGGCCAGGGCTGATCTGATTTTTGAAGAATACAGTAATCCTTAGTCATTGAACTTACAAATTAAGCGGGCTGAATTTCTATGCTTCAGTCTGATGATGTTAACTTTACTGCAGTTGGTATGGACATCCACCAAAAGATTGTAATTGTGAGAGACCAAGAGCCATCTTTCACTCGCCTGCACCAAGGTAAAAAGATCAATTATCCATCCAGGGAAGTGCACATTATAGAAGATGACAAAGATACATACCAAGTTGGGGTTGAACAAGTCAAAAGATCAGACACAGAAGTAGATTATTCCATGTACATTACTGTTAATTTCCTCGGAGCAACACTTGGCACCGTATGGCCATATTATTTTGCATGTGATTAATCATCTCTTTTTTTTATTACAGGCCATCTTTCAGCCTTATTGACGAACCTTTGGATGAAGGTACACCGTTCAGCATTTATTAAGCACTAGCTGAAATAAAAAAATCCCGCACCTTTGGTTTTTTCATATATTATCTTACTGTTGATGCAGCTCTACTGGTTGGAGCTGCGTCAATAGTTGAGCCTGAGGAAGAAGAAGAAGAATGCCGGATATTATCTGAAAAGGAAGTATTTAACCACATTCGAGAGAAGGCCAAGAAGTTCCATATCCTGAATACAGCAAAGCCTGCCTGCTTTCCATCCGCAGAGACACTGAATATTAAAAGGAAGCGGATTTTAGAAAAGAAGAACGAAACCAATGGAGTCATTGAGGGTCCAAAGGAAACAAAAATGCAAAACGTCACACAACTTGATTTGCACGTTCTACCCCTAGAAACCTTAGATGTGGAACAAAATTCACCGACCTCGAGCAGCATTACAGGTACAGGTATGTATGTAAACAACAAACTTTTTCATAATTCTTATCATCATCATCATTTATATCTACAAGTAAGATCTCATCTGCATTTCTCAGCAATTGAGAAAAACCTTAACGGGGAAACTGTGTTTGATCACATACGGAACAAGGCCAAAAGCTTCCAGTGGTTTGATAAATCAAGCTCCACCCACTGCGAGGAACTGCCAATGCCGGAAAACTACTCATTCTGGAGTGAATCTGATTTCTCTGTTGCATCTAGCAGCTACCAAAAAGATTCATGCGCACTTGCCGCAGATATGAGTTTCACGTCAGATTCAGAACCCATGCCAATAGAAGCATACTCATTTCACAGTAAGGAATGCATGAAGGGCGAAAGTGTCAGCGACAAAACATGTTCTATTAGCAGCAAAATGTCCACATCCCATTCAGTTGACCTTCCCAGAACTCCAAAGGCAATGATCAGTCCAAAAGTTGTTGCAACTCCACTTTCTAGCCTTCATTCCGATGTGAGCAGCGAAAAGTCTAGTTTGGGATTCTTCTCAATGAGAAACCCTAAGCAAACACAGGCTTCGTCAGAAAAAACAAGCCCATACGGCTCTTTGGAATTCGGAACGCAGTCGAAGGAAGCGGACTCCATATTTGGGTTCAAAAGTGTGTTTTCATTTCTGTGAGCGTGTTGCGATATATCCATAAGGTTCTTAGGGTACTGAATAAATGTTACGTGAGAACATTTCGCATTCATACGAGCATTAGAATCGTCTACTTTTGTACTGATCGATGTCATCTCATAGCAATGTAAGAATGCGCAATGTCTGGTGTACGCACAGACACACAGACTCTATTGTTTGATGGATTTCAGCAGGTTAGATAAATCAACAATGCCTGGATGACAAAATTTGTGACTAGAGTTGTCAGTCACAGGTTGTCCGCCATGCTCCCCAAAATCCCGTCTACTCCTACTTATACTACAACCAAAATACATACATGAAATTTCTTTGTTAGTTGCCCCCATCTCATACTGCCTCTTCCACTACCCTCCATCAAATTCAAGCAGGCACCCCGATCACCTTTGCTGTTCTGTCTTCATCTTCTTCTTCTGTGTATGGAATTTGTTTGAAGATGTATCAAGTAAACGGTTGCACAGCACAGCAGCTTCATTTCTGTGGTTCAAATGGCCTTCAAAAACCATGAGACAGGTTCAAATAAAAATTGCAAAACTGGGCATGACACTGGTTCTATCCAATATCTATGATCTCATTAGACAATGGAAAATCATCAAGCCCAGATGTGAAATCAGGTTGATATTGATGAGGAAGCAGCAAATCATTCTCAACTGAAGCAAGGCCATCATTAAAGTCGGAGGAGAAACCATATATTAAATCACTTGTCCTGAGATCTGGAGCCACTGGATATATTTGCTCAGGTTGCGGACCGCTTGGTGCTGAGGATGTCGAGGTTGTATTAAATTTAGGGTCAGTCAATAGTTGGTGGACCTGACTGTGCTCAATACCGCGTTTTGCCTTTGAAGGTTTTGACGGTCTGGTTGTATCTAGAACTGGAAGCCTCTGTTTACCCACTGCTTTAGACGCCTGTCTAGTTTTTTGCTCGCTTGCTGGAGAATCAGATAAAACCCGACCGGCATCATCTTCAAGATGTGCCTGACATGCCAGTCTGCAGGAAGACGAGGAAACCATATAGATTAAGAATGTAAATATATTTTCCAACTGATGGACTTCCAGATTGAAATCAAAATGGATCAACCAGTATAAGTAAAAATACAGCCGCTAGTAAAAACTAAGCAGATGAATGTGTATGATGACTATTTTCATATTATTGTGAGCATGGAAAATGTGAATGGCCATGGGAACGGTCCATGTACTAATTTATAGAACTCAAAATGTACTATTCTTTTAAGGTGAAACTTTTAAAATAAAACCTAGTGCGAGGCATATGGAGAGGGAAAATACCGAAAATGATATGCTGAAAAAACAAGTTACCTTCATTCTACGAGAAGAAACTAACAGTACAGTAAAAAGCAGGCCACTCAACAACTTACAATAAATGGATCTCGCATGCCAAAGAGAAAAGTATGAAAAGTACCTGAAACGATCTTCAACTTTGGCCCCTGCAGATCTCTGGAGCTGATTGTCTTCATGAGAATAACTTGTTGATGTACTTAAAGCTGGATCTGCGCCTCTGATTATGACACTTACAGAAGGTGGAAATGAGGGAACTTCCTCAAATCTCTGAAATTCAATGGTTATTTCCAATTTTTCGTGAATGACAGGGTTGTTCTCCATCCACTTGGGAATAGGGGCTGTTATATCCTGCCTTTTGTTCGTATCATCGAGCGCAGCAGCTATTAACTTTCTATTTTGTAGTGAGTTTCCAAATTTCAACTTCTCTGACAGGGTCGCCATTGAATTTTGTGCTACAATGTTCTTGCCAGAGGAATGTGGTTCTCTACCACAGTCAATATGGTTTTGGGATGATAATAATCTATTTTCTCGTAATTTGACCTTCCACACAGAAGATAGCAGGGCAGTGAAGTGTCTTTGTAGGAGTGACTCTTGGTCTGAGATTTGAGATACAATATTTAGCAGCATCCGAACGTTATCCTGATGAGAAGGCAACACATATGAGTGTATCACAAAATCGAAATAAAATGTTCAAGCCACAACAAAAGAGAAAAAATGCAGCTGGAAAAAAAAAATTCAGCTAGCTGGGGCAAGCTGCCAAATTTTCGATATCCACAGGCAACAATTGGTCTATTGGTAATGCGTCCATGTAAACGTAAAACTAAAGCCAAAGAGTGTTTGAAATTTCCAGATAGTGTGACGACATGACTAAGTGAATAACTTGGACAATAACTCAACAAGGCACAATACAATTGCAGAGGCTGGACATTCATATTTATTCATACAGTCAGTGTGCAATGAAGTTAAACTTACCTCTGTAACCTTTATGACTGCCTTTCCTGAAATGCTGCCACCAACTTTCTCAAAACCCAATCCATCCCCTGCTGTCAGGATGTGCTTTTGGATGAGCTCCCTATATCTCCCACAACAGTGGATAGGGAGCCTGTATCTTCCTCGGTAAAAGCCTCCAGCCGTTATTCCATATAAAATGTCGCTAACCAAGCTCCAATGTGTTCCATATTCATGCACAACTGCACACAGTACCACATCTTCCTGAGGCTGCCAAGCATCAGGTGTTGGGATAGAATCACTTGACCATAAGGTTCCCTTCTTTTTCGACTTCTCTGGTTTTATCAATAACACTCTCTTTGAAGGCACAGTTGAAATGGAAAGTTTTGCACCAATCTTGGTTTTCTGGATTTCATGAGCAAGGTCTTCAGATAATTTCTGTCTTTTAGACTTCAGTAGAAGCATTTCTGAATTGGAATCAATATCCATGGAATTTTCAGAGACTCTTTTCTTATCTCTCCTGAATTTCTTCCCAGATGACATTTCTTCGCCAGTGTCTACCTCAATCTCAACCTTCCTACGCTTCTTCGGCAGATCAGAATGTGCGGATGACATCTTCATACAAGTCATCGCTCCATGATTGTAAATCCTATTATCTATCATCATCTCCTCATTGCAATTCACTTTAGATTCAGAAGCAAGATGTCCTTTTTTCAGGGATTTGAACTTTGATTTCTTGATCTTTTTTTTAGTTTTTGGTTTCACATCAGTATACACATCCTTCCTGCTAAAGCAAAAAAATAAAGTGAATTCGTTTCTCAGTTGGCATTCAAACTGCAAAATCAAAATCCCATGAGAGTTAATGAGCTGTATGCAGCAGTAAAACATATCACCAAGTTAGCTTGTCTAACCTTGTTGAGTCATGTTTCTCTTCATTGGCCCTTTCCCTCTCTCTAGCTTCATTTTCTAGGTCCTCCATTAACTGCAACAGATATAATTGTTTCCTCCATTAAAAGCAGTCAACAGTATTTTCAATTGCTATTACATAGAATCATAGAAAACAACAACAAAAGACACAGACAAAGCATTAGCAAAGTGGTAACCTGATGTTGCGCCAAGGTCTCCACCTGCAGGCGGTATGCTTCAGTAGCAAAATCAGCATCCCATTCTAACATATAGATATACTGTAAGTGTCATATCACCAGAATGTCATCTAATAAATATAATAATATCAAGCAACCAATATATACTATATACATACGTTCATAAACTAGAGGTTGTTCTTCATCATCTATTTCAGCTTCCATATCCTCCTTCAACTTCTCTATATGATCAAGTTCCCAATCTCTCTCTTGAAAGGTATTTTGAAGTTCCATTGCTGCCTTGTCAACAACGGGGTCCCACAGCTCCAAGTATCGAATTGCATATCGATCAATTGGTCTTAAGTGATTTTCAAATGATGAGATACCTTGTCCAGATGCTGCCGCAGCTACAGCCATTTGTTCAACATCAGCCAATAGATCAATATCACCTTCGTTACCAGTCAGTGCAAGAGCCTTCTCTTCCGTGGGATCGCTCTCCAAAAGAAGTATTCCACTTTGGATTTGAGAGCTTGAACCATTGGTGATGGGATTGGAATTGCAGTGCGATATCTCATGGTCCTTTGTATCTAATTCATGTGTACCTTGATGAGGAACCTCATCAGCTTTGTTGTCATCTTCATTAGCAAAGTCGTCATCCTCCAATTTCCCTATGGTTTCTTCCGTAAATTCCAAATTTTCTACCGCTTCCTCTTCCTCAACTTTTTTCAATGCCATGTAATCAGCCTCATCCTCCACATGTTTTAGAGCTGCCTCCACATCAGCATTTGTCAAGGAAATCTCAGCACTGACATTTTTACTTTTATTTTTTGTACCATTGACATTAAGAGCCCCGTGCCCAGAGAATAATTCTATTGGATTTAGCTTCTTGAAGAATTCAGTATTGTACTCTCCACTCTGAATAACTAGATCATCAAGAGCTCGCTTCTGCTTTGCTTTCTTCAAGATGTTTTCTTCAATGGTGCTTTCACTAATCAATCGGTAAATGTGTACTTCACGTGTTTGTCCTATACGATGGCAGCGATCTTGAGCTTGCTGATCCATAGCTGGATTCCAGTCACTGTCATAGAAGATGACTGTATC
>JAWWMW010000058.1:62367-77797 GCA_035048345.1 Echeveria elegans | reverse complement strand
AAGCAAAAATTGTATAAAATAAAACGTAAAAAATTTAAAAATAAACATTTAAATAAAAAATTATGCGGAAAAGATTTAGCATTTAGAGAGAATCGGATGGAAATACGAAAAAAATTCCCGTCGGAACGACGGGCGGTATGCTAGTGTAGAATAAAAGAGGACATGAACATAGAACAAAATGGGATGAAATGATTTTTATTTTATGAAAAAAGTAATATAATAAATCGTAGGAGTATTTACTTTCTTGCTCTATTATTATAACTGCTTTAACATTCTCAAATAACAGCGGCGCTATCCCATTGGCTTATCCAGATAATATAGCCGTTAAAAAAAGCTAGGGCGACTCCCGATCTCATCTCCTCGATACAATCAAACAAAAAATTAGGGTTTCCAATTTCCAAATCATTTTCAGAAAATGCCGGCGGAGGAGCAACCGCTTCTCACGAGAATCACCGGCGAGTCCGATTTCGCCACCCGAGGATACGGCTCCTGCTGCTTCCTGCTATGGAAACGAATGTGTCATAGCCCCGAAGCAGTAGATGAGGAAGACGAGAAAATAAAGAAGCGGTGGTGGAGTGCGTCGATGATGATTAGAGAATGGTCGGAAATAGCGGCAGGTCCGAAATGGAAAACGTTTATAAGGAGATTCGGGAGGAATCGGTTTAGGATGAATGACACGGATTTTCGGTATGATCCGATGAGTTACGCGTTGAATTTTGATGAAACGGCGATTCAGAGTTCGAATTGTAGTGAGGCGGAGTTTTGGGGAGGGTTTTCGCGGCGAGGTATGCTGCTATTCCTGCTTCGGTTTAGTCGTAATTAGAGAGTTGACCGGCATTGACTAAAGATCTGAGATTGGTTATGGTTGTGGATTGACTTTGTGGAGGATGGCGTTGACTTGAAGCTCACATGTTCTGCCATGTGCCACACTCCTTGCTTGCTGATAATCTTTTCGTTAAATTTTGTTTAAGAATCGTATTTAAAAGTATTCATATTTTCCAATCGAAAAAAAAGTATTCATATTCAGTATATACGGTTTTATATAGAAAAAGAATAAATTTGTGTCTACATTTTTTTAAGTAAAAGATATGGCGCGAAATAATTTCGTAAATGAGCCCATTCTAAATTGGCTTCTTTGAATTGTTGGGAATAACACCCTCACGCACGCGGAAATTAGCACACACACAATCACGAATCAACATGCAGAAAATAAACGAACATGAACACAAATTTAACGTGGTTCAGTTACCTATCGTAACCTACGTCCACGGACAACTAGCGGAATTTTTATTAGGGTTTGTTGTAATGAGATTACAATACATAACACCATATTTATATGAATTATTACTGGACCAGACCCTGCTCCAATAATTGTTACGTTGGATTTAGTCTTCACTACCCAACATGAATCACATTTCGTACTCATCTCGTCAATGATCGAGCCAATCAACAATTAAAAGTAAGTCAAATGATCGTGAAGCTTTGAAAAAATTGACTATTATTTTGAGCACAACAAATCCAGGCTTTTGTTTTTGTCGTCCGTTATTGAGATTTGAGTGTGTCTATCTAGTCCAGATGATGCTGGCAGTTGGGGTCAAAATTGGGGCCATTGTTTATGTTTGTCTTCTTTTTTTGTTTTCGTGTCTTATTTTGTCCAGTAGAGATGTGCCTTCTACCAGTTCCACTTCAATATTAGTTTAGGCATATCCTAAGCTGGTAGCATGAGTTAATAAAGACTCCCAGTTCCAGCTACGTCATCAGAAATGATCCATCAAGGCATTGAATGATCCTCCGCCTTGATCTGGCACTCAGTCGCTTGTCTCTTCTTAAGTCAATCTAATCTGCAACGAGGCAGCTCAGTGAGGTTCGTAGTGTAGTTGGTAGCCTGAATTAGATAGCACAAATCAAGAATTGAGTAGATGCAGTTCCAGAGCATAAACAGCCGCTGGGTATGTATTTAAGTTAAAAATACATGACAATGACTTAACATCTTACTTCAACATAACCCCTAACAAATATTCCACTCCAACTCAGCCTTACAAATATCATGCATTTAGTATTATTTCTCATTTACTGTAAAGACAATTAGAAAGCGCGTTAGCCGATCAACTACTGCACATTATGTTTATGCCTAAAGGATGGGTTGAACTTGAACAACTGTCATATTCCCCCCCGTTAGGGATCCCAAAACAGACACTTGCGAAAGGTGAAAGTGATTAAAGGGTATAAAAGATGGCATCCAAAGATGACTAAAGAAAAAGTAAATTCACTCTACCGTTCGAAGACATCAATAAAGAGAAAGCATAAGAACTGAGAGCTAAAGCTTTGCAAGAATCAACAAAGCGGAAAGTGATTTGGTGATAAAGAATCAGCATCACTTAATAATTGAATGTATTAGTCACCAAATTACCCCACTGAGTCTCTAAAGTTACATGCAATATGATGAGGAATACGAGTTTTAAGATCATAAATCTCTATCCATACGCTTAAGAGTAAGATTGCTATTGCCTAATAGTTTCCATATTTGAGCTTCCATTGCCTGCGCCTTGCACATTAAAGTTTTATATTTGTCTAGACAAACCATCGAATTGAATGACCCATAGATGTCAAAGTCAAACTGATGCCAATGAAGGACAGAAAATCTTGATGATTTGATATCTCCTATGGCCCCTGTGTGCTTTTCCGCATCCATGAAAAATCTGAATCCAGAGACGATGAATTACCCATTTCAGCATCTGCGGTACTTGGAGGAATTCCTTTCTTGGGCCACAACCATATTTTGGAGATCGAGAAGCTGTCCGCTTTTGCCACGCTATTGATCTTTTTTCCATCCAAATCCCCAACGACCGATGGATTTCCATTGTGCTCAAGCCTTCTGGCCAACTTTGGCTCACCAGGACCCCTATCGTGCGACAATGGAACTCGGAGAGCCGTGGCAGCAACTACGTATTGATACGATCCCATTGAAAAACATCTTCGTGCATCCAAGTTACTGCTACTTGTCTCACCTACATCCTTCTCTTCAGTTCCTTCCGTTAATTTTCTGAATTTACCAAGCCTAACAGGAAACACTTTCACTCCTTTCTCTGATACAATTTCCTTAACCTCGACCGTCTTGCGACGGATTGGCAATCTAATTTCTCCATTTCCTGAACACTCAACGTCATCATCATCTCCCAACTCATCAAAATCAAACATGGGATTCTCCATCGAAAACCCAGGAGCGAAAAGCGTCCCTCTACAAAGCGGACAAGTAGAATTTGATAGCAACCAAGTATCAATACAGCTTATATGAAAAGCATGTCTACACACAGGAAGCAATCTCAGCTTATCCTTATCAGTAAACTCACATAAACAAACAGCACAATCAACCGACTCTTTCAGCCCCACAATCTCCTTATAATGAAAGACCGGTAACACATCTATAAATGCCTGATCCAGTCCTGACTCATGTAAATGAAACAACTGTTGTAGCTGCCTTTGAAGAGCATCGGACTCAGACATCTCTGGATATCTAGAATTGCTAGTTTCGGGACCAGTAGATGAAGACGGATGACGCTTTATAAGATATCTAACAAGTAAATGAAGCACTCCAGATATGAAGAACAACACAGCTAATATCACTATGATGAAAAGAACTGCAGGACTAATTCTACTACTACCTGAGGAAGCTGCGGGAGATGTAAGCTTATGAAAATATCCATCATACTGAGGTGGGGGTGAATATGATGCTATATACCCATCTAGCTGCTCAACCTGGAAATGAGTCTTGTGAATTCCTTCCATTTCCCAGCTCATCAAACCCACTTCATTCCATCTTCAAACATCATAATAATCAAATCTTTTCACCACATGGAGTTCAAAAATCCAGCAAACACATCATAAAACACCAAATCTACCAGATTTGGAGATCAAAATGGACTAAAGCTTACCACCCTTTCTTCCTCCTCCCTCAACCAAATCCACTACTTAAAAACAAATTCTGCAAACGGAGATGAGTACCCTGTAGGCCTGTACCAGCTAGGGCAAAGCTGACCCAGCTGAAACCGTACTTTCCAGAACCAAAAGCTGCAGCAGCAAGACTGATTCAAACTGAACTGAAGTTTCTCTTCTTGCTCAGATTATCAGTATTGAGAAGTCAGATGTGTAGGACTTGGACGGTTAGGTATGAGGGAATAGCAAGGGACCAGGTCGGCAGGTCAGAGAGTGAAAAAGGAAGAAAAGGGTATGAAAATGGAGGTTGCTTGTGAGCTTAATTGTTTAAGACTTTCGAAGTGCGGGTTTGAAAGATCCAAAAAGGTGGAGATGGAGTGAAGGTGCACTTCATGGCGCCTTCATGGCGCGTCAGCTCGTATGTTGACAACGAGACAAATGCTCGAATAACATTTTCAGCCTTTTGGTGGGCTTCGGATATGGGCCAGTAATTGGGCCACGTATTTTTTGTTTGTTAATATATGTACTAAAGGTAAAGGTGATCCCTAAACCCTAAACCCTAAATCCTAATAAAAATTGTATTTTATTTTTAATTTAGTTAGAATGATTTAATTCAGGTGATAGAGATTTAATTAAATATTATTGATAAATATATAATTGATAAATGTATGAATTTAGTTAGATATTGTTGATAAGTGTATGGTTTGTTAGTTAAATATTTAATTGAAATGGTTTAATTAGATGATATGAATTTAGTTAGAGGCTGATAAATGTATAAATTTAGTTAGATGTCAGTAAATGTATAATTTGTTAATTAAATATTCTTTTATATAGATAAATACACAAGCAATGTGGTTCCGAGTGTTGGAAGAATAATGAGGTGCACTTCTGGCGAAGGATTGGAGAACAATGTCGTAGCAGAGTTGTGATGGTACAATTCATCCCTGAAACGAGAGGAGGATATCAAGCTGATGCCGATTTAGTTTGAAACTTATAAATTGGCATATTTGCATGCTGATGGCAATGGAAGAAGAGAAAATTTCGAGGCATTTCCAGTGATGTTGAGATTCAACATTTGAGATCATCGGACATGGCAGAGGGGATGCAGTGAGAGGCAAGAATGTCCGCCGTAGCTGCCTTGGCGGTCTTGGTTTCCAGTACTACAATCTGCATAGTTGGAATTTGAGTCACCGGAAATAACACAACCGGAGTTCGATTTAAATATTTGGGAAGACTGATTTATCAGGGGAAAACCTGTTGATATTCGAGATCAAATTTCATGAATTCATTCTGGCAGCTTTCCACCATGGCAGTGGCAGCTAATGCTTTCAGATTCTTTACAGGTTTCCCATTGAAAGCAAGAACCTGCATGTCTGAATGTCTTATCATTTGATTCTTCGTAGGTCACGAAAAAAGAAAAGCCTATTGGCGCAGCTCGTGATACCTGAGTGTTGACAATTTCTTCATACCCTATGTTGATGTTGGCAACAAGCACCTGAAGAATTGTAATAAATAAGCTAACGACAATCCAAGGAAGATTTATAATTATGTGGCCGTAATTGTTTGAGAGGAAACTAACCTGTGAAACAACTACGAGCTGTTCATCAGGAGTTTCTGACATAGCGTGAAGATGTTTATCCAACAATTTGACTGGCACATCAAACTCATAATCTTTTCCATACTGAATAAAACAAGAAAATGTAAATACAAATTAAATATTACAAAAATGGTACACAAAAAGAAAACGGAAGAAGAAGGAAAAAACAGCAATTCACTCACCTCAGAACGTAGGTAGGGAACTGAAATTGCTGTAAAGACATGAGATTCTGGAGCAGTAGGTTCAATCCTCCTTATACGAACACCCTTCATAAAGGGTTCATTCCCATTGAAGTTCGCAAGTCTGGATTCTCCATTTTCTGCCACTCAACTTCCATAATCGGAAATCCTAGAATACAAGAATGAATTAACGCTTTACACGAATCTGAAATGCAAGTAACAGAAGAGAAAAGCGCTAAGGTTATATATGAATGCTAATAAATACTTAAAACAAACCTGTGTGTGCACCGTTGTTCTCAAAATCTTTGATGAAGTGAATAATAACCGGTGTTGGTATGACATAACCGGGGAACAATACCCACACACTTTCCTTGATCGATAAATGCATGACCTCCCGAATTCCCTGAGTTTATTGCTGCATCAATCTGCAGCAATGAATAAATAAATCAACTAGATATCCAAAGCATCAAAATTATATAAACATTTACCTTCGCAAACTTGTTATACCTAACGATATCTAAATAGTTTCAAGTTTCAACCAACTACAATCATTTACCTGCAGCCCCAAAAGCTCAGTCGATCCATGAACATATGAAAGCACCTCAATGCGAGACACTACACCACTAGTCACCGAAATCATGTCACCACCAATCGGATACCCCATTACAGTAACAGCATCTTGAAGTGCTGGTAAATCACCAAACTCAAGCGGCAACACTCCTTCCCAAAACTGCTAGATAAGACATTACAAATCTGCTGGAATTAGAGAGGTAACAATGAATGTTAAATCAATTTAACGCTTGAATCTCCTGTGATTTAATTTTGATTCACATATGCAGGAGTTCAGGAAAACTAAATTTGTCGATAAATCTAGAGCTGAAGAGTGGAAATCCAAGTCCCGATGATCAAGAAGTCGATAATCCTGCTGGTTGATCATCCGGACTTGGATTTCCACTCTTCAGCTCTAGATTTATCGACATATTTAGTTTTCCTGAACTCCTGCATATGTGAATCAAAATTAAACCACAGGAGATTCAAGCGTTAAATTGATTTAACATTCATTGTGAATGTTATCTCTATAATTCCAGCAGATTTTTAATGTCTTATCTAGCAGTTTTAAACTCGGCCAAAAGCTTTTCTCCCAAACTTTCCTCGTCTTTCATTTTCCATTTATTAAAAGACACCAACAAATCAAAGAGCGCCTTCAACAGTACGAACACTGATGCTATTACCTCTGACGCGCTACTGAGTTTACAGGATGGATTAAAATGCTTTACCGCTACTACAGCAGATAAAGCACCAGCAGCCAGACCACACATAATATACAAACACGAGTAATCTGTTGGTTGTGTGTTCTGAGAATTGAAAGCACCTCAATGCGAGACACTACACCACTAGTCACCGAAATCGTGTCACCACTAATCGGATACCCCACTACAGTAACAGCATCTTGAAGTGCTGGTAAATCACCAAACTCAAGCAGCAACACTCCTTCCCAAAACTCATCATCACTCAATGTCAACAGTGCTGCATCAGTAAACCAAAAAAAAAGTATCAACTTTCCTATCTTCAACACTCGCAACTAGTATATACACAAAACTCAGTTCAACGTCTGCATGCAACAATAGCAAAATATGTAAAGGCTCGAGCTTAAATTACTAATGTCACACTCAGTCCCAATGGCGAGCACAGAAGCCAAGTACTTAGTATCCGATCCGCGCTTCTTAAGCTTCACTTGAGTACAATGCCCAACCGAATGGGCATTAGTCAAAACTCTCCTCCAGATAACAAACCCGCTACTACTCGAACTATACTGTCTTTTCCTCTGCCAAGGAAACGAGAAATACGTTCAGTATGCACACAAAAAACCTTCACCACAGCATCCATTGAAGGCACCACTTTCTTCACCACACTTTCTGATACAGCCGCAACAACCATATTCTGCCTAACATCTCCATTCATCAATCCATCTCCATTACACTCAGCAAGCCTCCTGCTTCTCCTCTCCTTCGAAACCACCTGGCTGATGATATTTTCAGCCTCATCCTGGTCGTTGTTCTTCCTCGGCCGACCCCGTCCGCGACGAGCAGGCTCAAAGGAGGGCTGTTTCTCTGAGTCTTCTAAGGAGGCGTCGGTCTCGGTTGTTGTTGTTTTTGAGGTGTCTGTAGATGGTTTTGATAGGTCTGTGCTGGGTCTACGGCCGCGTTTTCGATCGACCATGGTTAGGGTTGTTTTTTTTATATTTAAAGATTTTAAGTTTTCAGGTGATTAGGGTTTGGCAGGGTGTGGGAGTAGAGATGAATCGAATTCCATGAAACTTCTTGTTCTGCTTTTAGCTACTTCGAGGGTGGAACAAGCCCTAAAATGTTGATGGGCTAACTGGGTCGACATTAGCCATAAGCAATGACCTGAAATCACTTGTCTAATGTGTTTTGTTGTTATTGTTTAATTTTTTTTTTCATGAAAATATGAACTTCGATTTCATTTCTTGCAGTGTGCACAAGTGCTAAATTTACCACAAACTGGAAAGCAACAGAAACGAGAAAGCGAAGACAACATCATCATAGTTCTGATCAGATGGGTGTTAGCCGGAGGAAGAGGCTTTGGGATCAACTCCAACACTCTTCAAACTCTCAGTGCGGCGTGGAGTTACGAAAGGGTCTGGACGAGAAGGGTCAACATGTCCATGGTCCTGGACGTGAGCCACTTTTCTGAAAAAGGAATTGTTAATGTACTTGTCTGCTGAGGATACAACTTGATCTGGATCCTCCACTTCCATGATTGATTCTCTCTTTTTCTTGGATACTTGGACTGAAGGGGAGTGCATGATTTGCTGCTTGGCTGTGTGGATGCCTATTCCCACCGCCACCAGGACCATTCCTAGCACCACATATACCGGAGTATGCGCTGGCCTCACCCTGAATAGTTCAAATAACACACATTGAAATGATAGTACTCGTAATCGGTAAAGCATATGCACTTGCTCATTATCAAACAAGAATAGCTAGCTAGCTCTAGCTAGCTCATATTGAATTACAACACGTCTCTCGATCTTTACTTTCAAATGACAAGAGTAAGTCATTTGACTTAGCAAGCAAATTAGGATCAAGTTGTGTAACCAATGAGACAATCAAGATAGATATACCAGTTGCTGAAGGTCTGGGAACCTGAAGGATGAGTATGCCGAGCTGCAGAAGTTGACAAAAAGCGGATTGATCCAAGACGACTGAGCCTCGTTCTCAAGTTCTGCTTCTGCTACTTTCATTAATAAATAAGTATCAGCTGAAAAACAAAACAACATAAGTTCAAACGCATTTAGGGTTACTTACCGGTTCAGTTGCTCCAGGAGCCATATCAATCGACTTAATTGTTTGTAACTGAAGAGATGAACAAGAGACCACTGCTGGAGGAAATAATGAAGGAGGCTTAGAGTATGCCGGTTGGCCTTGTTTCTGGTTATTTTCCAGGCAGTTAGATTTAAGATTCCTAGGTGGGACTTGCTGATGACACGTGCTGCAGAGGAGGATGCAAAACGCGACATCTGCCCCATGAACCATCTGACACGTAAATGGATAATGTAGTACGTGTTGAATTGCAGTAAAAATACATACAAAGCAAAGTATATATACACAGCTCTAAAACTCTGCAACTAACACAGCACGTTTGGTGATGTACATGTACAATACTCTTGTTGTCCGTCCTTCACCAGTCTTCTTTTGTACAGTTTTGGAAAAATATTCATATATCGGTGCAGGATCAACAAACAGGTTGCAGTTTATGAACAAGTTTTAGCAGCTCACCTGGAGCTGTCAAAATAAGAATAGGCACATTTGTAGTCCGCCAACCTTGCCAAATAGTGGCTCTAATGGTATGATAGCGGCTTGTACTGAGGTGCAATTGCAATGGAATATTGGAATTAGTATGACTTCATTGTATTTATTGGTCTGACGACAGAAATCCACATTCAAGCTTGATGGCAGCCAGGAGTTCTGGGGAAACGCCAGGTGGCCCCATATTGGCCTCCTCCGTCACGTTAACACTTCTTCTAATTGTTTTACCCCTTCGATCATAATGTTGTTCAGCTCCCCAACCTCGATAAAGTATAACATTGCTGGGCTCTTGTGAGATTAAGACACTTCCGGTTGCTTGCTGCATTACATAAATGAAACAAGGAGACTCGGCAAACATTTTCAACTATGGAGAAAAAAGAAGTCATGTGCAAAGGGCAAACCTCTAGCTGGGTCACAACCTCCTGCACTGAAGTGCCTTTGGCCCTGCCTTTGACATTAACTATTGCCAGTGGATACTTCTTAAAATGTTGACTGATTGTTTTTGCCACACCAGTAATGACATTGCTCTTCCCTTCATGATTTTAGAAAAAAGTTAAATGAGGATATTGCTTTAACATATGGATCCATTCAAACACATTGTAAAGTTAGAAAACCGCCATTCCAACTTCCAAGTTAAACCGATAAATTTCGAAGTCTGCTTCTTGTTGGAAGGCGGGTAAGTGAAAATATATGGGAGATACCCATTGATGGATTGCTGCCATAAACAATGCTAAACTTGCAATCAGTGATACCGTGAATAACTGAAATAAGGAAGCAAGAGACTACCTACGGCCAGAACAGGGCGATACTTCATGCTTAAAGCTTGTTTCCGGAGGAGCAGCCTTTCTTTGTTCGAGAGAGGTTTGACCGGTGAGAGCATCCCATCAGACACCCTCACTGACTTCGAACCATCAATCGTTCCAGTTCCAGTTCCAGTTCTTCTTTGTATCGATTCGCCTGATGACTCTACAATGTTACTTCCATGAACTAGAGGCTTGATATTCCAATTTTCTGACTGAGGACAAGAAAAGAAAGTAAAGTTTCATAAAGTGAAAAGAAAACTAAGATATAAAAAATGCTGAAAGGAGTGGACATATAAAAGACATACTACTATGTTTTCCGAATCAGGATCACTGTCAGCAGCACTGCCTGCAATATCAGTAGAACACACCCCTGCACTAAAGTCAGATCTCAGTAAAGTTGCGGACTTGGATGTATGTGAAATACTTGCACGCTTTGTGATGGTGTCTGCGTTCTTATCCTGCTGAAGATGATCGACACTGCTTGTTGCTGCAATGTCCATGACGTCCCTAGATACCACGGGAGTTGAAATGACATCAGCTTCTTCACCCTTCAGTTGTCATACCAAGACATCACCAAACTTGTGAGTCAGCTTGTGGCATAATGATGCTACAGGAATTGAGAATTATATATGGCTGAACGAATATCAAAATCCACCTGTTAGTGGATACCAACTGTAGAAACTATTTCAACTCACCAAGTGTTCATTTGAGTATTCAGTAACTTCCAAATTGTTCAGTTGTTTATCTTCACTCAAAGGTGATGCGGAAGTATCAAATGCTATTGATTCTTCAACTTGAACCGCACATGCTGCCTCCTTTGTTGCCTGAGTGGCACATCCTTGTCAGTGCTTTTAATTAAGACAATCAAGTAAAGACACCAAGGAAGATGACTTACCAACTGCCGTTTTATATAGTCAATATGCTTAGTAAGCTTCATAACATGAAGCTGCAGTGACTGCATTACCCAAAAGAAGTTGGATTTAATTAAGCTAAGCAAAAAAAAAACCACAGAAAGGGAGAGAGTTGCTAGCCATAGTTGTCAGAAAATTGACTACTAATTATAAGTTGCCACAAATATTTTGTATCTACCAAAGCATATGGTATTGTAGGTTCACATCAGAAAAGAGCAGTCACAATTGTTTCCTTTTCCATAGCAAGCAACTTATAAAGAGAACTTTACAGGGAAATGAATAAGAAAGCAATTTAAACCTTTTGGCGCTGAGCCTCTATTGAACGCTTCATAGCTTCCCTCTTAGTCAACAGTGTTTTAGGCCTCAACGAATCGGGTCTCAGGTAATTTTTTCCACGATACATTATAATGGCATAACCTTTGCTTACTCTCTCCACTGCCACTAATATTCCACCACTCTCAGCTTCCAACATCCGGGCAGATCTGTATACTTCTTGGCTGCTTTTCTCATTGGAAATGATTTTTACGAGTTCCCGATACTTCCAGTGAAGGTGCATGTTTTCGACTGTGCCAGCGAATACACCACGTCTACCTGCGCAACATTGAATCAACAACAGTTTACTTCAATCCCGCACTGGAACACCAAAATGCAAATGTCTGAATAACTTTCAAGCTTTCATATTTCCTAAGAATGGAAACAATTTGTTAACAAATGTCTCGTTCTTTGATGAATACCCAAAAGCAAGAAAGCCTTCATTCTCAAGCCAACCTTCCTCAGCATATATCTTTCTTCTTTTGTAATACCCTCTTTATCTGGTTCCGGTTGTTGAGTGATTTCCACCCCACCAAGCTCCTGTAGCAGTTTCTCAGCATTCTCTTTCTTTTCCAGAGCCTACAAAGGCAAGATGTCAAAGATGATCAGGATTTCAATAAGAAACATAACTATGCACTCTTACGAATGATGTTTAACATACCACAGTCAATGCTCTGCTCATGCTATCAATAGTGGCTTCCCTAGATGGTGCAACCTTTCGATCCTTATGTATGCCTCTTATGCGGCTGTCTATCTCATTTATTCCATATTCGGCAGTTGAATTGCTGGTTGCAAGAGAAACACCGGATTTGAGGTCAGACTTGTCGCAAATTGCTGATCTACTACCATTTAGTTGTGCCTTCCTTTCAATCCCATAGTTTCTTCGATCTTCAATAGCAGACGATACAGCCAGTGGCAGGAAATCTTTTCCTCTGTAAAACACGATGAAGTATACGTCCCTAGAGAGTAGGGTCCCCCCAGTCAGTGCCTGCAATTACAACCATTTGAATCACATAAAAGATGACATATTTTCACGATTTATGCTGAAAATATTGATAAACCCACTGGAGACCTTCTCATTGAGAAACTACTAATGTAACTTTAGTTAAAGTACCGAACATGTTAACCGACTGATACTGACTTGGGCTTGCACACACCAGCAAAAATATAGGATAATGAAAAAATCAGAGGAAAAAAGCACCAGCAGCATGCGACAGTGTAGCTTATTGTGTTTAAACACCAGTGGGACAGAAACATAACATAATTAGCATGGTTCACTTGTATGAGCATGTTTGGAGATCTTGTTGTTTCAATTAGGCAAGGCATGTCCATTAATGATATGAAAGATCTTGCAAAGATATTTAGTAAGCCAAAGAACTATCACTGACTTTTAACTCCTGAGCCATCATTTCACTGTTAGTGTTTTGCACCCCTCTCTTAACTGCGATCTTTACTATCTCACATTTCTCCCACAGCTTGACAATAGAAGCAGCCAACCCTTGGAGATTCCTGTTTCTACCTGATCACCCAGGAAGTAAGCATGTAAAGAAACCATAAGGGGAATCTCACAGATTGTTAAACAGCATGGAAACAGCACATCATATTAGGTCATTATATCTCGATCATGTTTAAAACAAAAGAACTCACCTAAGGCAAAATGACAGGGGACAGACCGACCAAGTCTCCGTAGAGTTGTCATTTCATCGTTAGTTAACTTAGGATATACTCCATATGGAAGAAGGCGGAATGGCTTCCTATATCCAGGAACAATGGCAGATAAAAGATCTGCATCAATAGGGACAGGATCATATCCCCACCAGTCAGTAAACCGCGGACCAAGCCCTTCCAATAAGCAATCCACCTCTTCTGCAAGTTGTGTTTCGCCAGGAAGTTGGAACCTAACAATATTCTGAGCACCAACCCCTTTCATCAACGGCACTCTGTCCTTCTTGCTCGCGTCCTTTAATTTATATAACTTCTCTCCTTCTCTCGTAGGCAGAGTACCTCTCACCCGTACTTCCACATCATTTTTCAAATCCGCTGAATCTTCATGAGAGGCATTCTCTGTAGATACAGCTTCAACTTGCGCATCGTCTTCAGCAGTAAAGTAAGGATACTCATAATTAGCCCCTCTATATAACATTATGTGACTCCCGGACCTCCAAATAACCAATCCACCAGTTTTTCTCTGTCAAATCAACAAATTTAACCACAACATCAATACAATCTACAACAAGGTGATGCACATAATCATATGATGCATAAAGAATGTAAAATATATGAATTTGGCAATTTCACCTCAAGCAAATCATGCGTCCTTTTCATATTCAACCTACATATATCCTCGCAAGTTATCCGCACGACCTCCGACCTTCTCCACCTCTCGTGAATCCCATTCACAATCCCTTCCGTTACCCCAGCCTTCCCAACCTTCAACTTCTTCGTTACTTTCTTCCCAATCTCCCTCAACCTCCCCAATTCCTCCACCGGCAAACTCAATTCCGCCAAAGTCGGCACTTTCTCCTCCCTCTGCTTCCTCCACACCACATCCTCCTTCGCCAACCACTTCTCTCTCTTCACCACTGCATTCAACTCATTCACTCTCACGACCGCACCTCCCGATCCCACAATCGGCACCGGATTCTCCGGCGTACTCCAGCTCGTATCAATGGTATGTCCCACTCGCTGCTTCGGTAAATGATGCGGCAATGGGACGAATATCTCCCCAGCCGACTCCTTCCCATACTTCACTCTCTCAACACTCTTAACCTCCTCCGCATATCCTAGACTACGAAGCTTCTCTGCTATACGCTCGATAGCCGATTTCGACGCAATTTGCGGCGCCGGAGACGAAGCCGAGCAGCGGAATTTAAATCTCGATTTTGGAGCGATTAAGAATCTCGAAAGACGCTGTTTCCGGAGGTCGATGACGGGGTAAAACGGTGGAGAGAATTGAGTGGTCGGAGACGGATTAGGGTTTCCGAGAGGAAGAAGCAACATCACTCAGTTACTGAGGATTGATCCGTTTCAGCAGATAATATGATATTCATGAAGCTGATGCTGGATCAATTGGCTCGAATCGGTTCAATTTCTGATTTTGTTCGGTTCAAAACGGTTCAATTGGATAGGCATTAACGCGAAGCAGCAGATAAGCTCAAAGACGGCGTCACTATCAATCATCTCCATCTTCTCGACCAGTCGCGCTTCAGCTCCTACGCGCCATAACCACTAAAGCCAAAAAAAGCCCTCGAATTTCTCGTCTTTGGAAAAGTATGACCAATTTGTCTTCCGTCAATGTGGCTTTATGTGGCTCGCATAAGAGTTGACGAGCACTGGTGGAGGCTTTCGAGTGGAATTTGAGATTAAAGATTGATGCTTTTCTGAGTTGGGGTAATGTTCAAACAGACTAACATTACCGCCAGGATTTTTGAACGGGAAATTCTCTCTCCGGCGCCTGGAACTAGTGTGAGTTTCTGTAGTTGTTTAATTTTCTGGGGTTGTGGTGATTTTGGAATTTGGGCATTGTAGTGAAAGTTATGTTTTCTTTTTCAAGAGTAATTAATTTTTTATTTGTTTTTAACTCTTTTTTTAAAACTGGTACTTTTGATATAGAGTGTTTGGATTTGAATTTAGGAAAGAGATTGATTGTGTTTGATAGAAAGGAGTGGGAAATGTGGGTCTTGAGTTTAGTAGGTTAGTTGGGCGTCTCAGTGCATGGCTCTAGATGATTAGGGGAATTCATGGTTTTGGTGATTTTGTGGCGTTCGTGCATAGGAGAGGGTGATTTATGGATTCAAGTATTGCAGGTTAATTGTGCGAGGAGATTCTATGAAAATCTAGTTCCGAGTTACACAGTAACTGATGT